>APFE030617899.1:106322-125317 GCA_000404065.3 Pinus taeda | reverse complement strand
ATTTTGGAGGTGAAAACAAACTGACGATATGGGGGTTCAGGGTGGCGGTCATGAAGGAATGAAGCATGAATGAATTGCAGTGGGTGAGAATTAGGTGAATTGTCTGAATGCCTTCTCTTGAACATATCGGTGACACTAGCGATGGATTGGTAGCGTTAACCCCAGAGATAGATGGTGTGATGGACCAATGGTCAGGACTAGTGAATGGAACAACCCAACTCGGCATGGATGTGGAAGGAAAGTGTCATGTTCAAGAGCGACTTTCTACCAATAAAGTTTCTTCTTGTTTTCTTCCCAATTTTCCCCAGTCATTTCTGACCAATACCTCTTTATTTTTGTCAAGCTTGAGGAGGATAACATATGCTTGTTCTATAATCCACCCTTCAGGCGAACCTGTCGCTATATTTTAGCGAGCCTAGCGACAATGAAACTCGTTCTCGCCCTGTTGGATGAGTTTGTCACTATTTAGTTTAACGAGTTTAAGGAGAAAGATAACTCGCCCTCTTTCAATTTTAGAGAGTCTGAAAGAAACAAAAAGAAGACTCCAAAGATTCTTTTTTGTTGTGTAATCCCTTAAGTCCGAAAAAGCATAAAATAATACAAAAGGGATGAATTTTCGATAGTTTTAATGAGCCGAACAAGACAAGCGCTCGATGTTTTTGTGTAATAATCCCTCAGGTCCAAAAAGATTAAAATCCAGAGGAGGGATAGCACTTCCAATGCCTTTTAACGAACCAGAGAGGCCAATCGCTCGGCAATATTTTCATATTTTACGAGTCAGGTGAAAAGAGTTTAAGGAAGACTTGTTTTCAAGGAACGAGTGATGGTTTCGGGTAGCAGTTGATTCCAGGTAAGGTTTGGAATTTTCCAATCACGGCAGAGTTACAAGGATGGCTAGCAGAATCACTCTTTGCAGATGTTCCTCGAAGGGGTAAACAATCATGTGGGGGTGAATGATTAGCCTAAAACAGAGTGGAGGTGATGGCGAGAACATGACTAAGGCTCAAAAGCTGGCGATAAGGCATTCACAATGGTTATTTACCCATTCATTTTTTAATGAGCTTAAACGCAGAGAGAAACACTTGCTCATGACTTATGTTTATTTTTTAATGAGCATGAACTATGCGCTAAAACTTCTTGTGGAGAGTTTATTTTTTAATGAGTTGAACTCTGCGACAACATTGCTCGCCAGTCGTATGATGAAAATGTCTCATTTGAGATGCTATTTTGAAGTGGCTTACATCTCTAAAGCTTTGCCACGGATCCTTTCTTTATGCAAGCTAGGAAACGACTAGCCTTACGGGTTTAAAGGGTTAGAGGTCCTATAAATTTAAAAAATAAATAGCCGCTCTTCACTTGCATGCGGAAAGGTTTGCATGCCCCCAGGTATAGCGAAGTAGAGTTTCTAGGTTACCCCTCAATTTGTAGACAAAACATTTGTTCTATCGGGAAAGGCCTGCCTTCTAATGGAGGTGTCTTATCCCAGTCTGTTCCCATTTTCCTGTGAGTATGGGTTCGCCAGACTAGTCATATATCCCTCGCTGAAACCTACTCTATACCCAGAGTTTTCCTGCTGAAGCAGATCAGGGTGCATGCCCCCTGGGTTTCAGTCACATCTTCCTGAATCACTCGCGCTCATCAGGTGGAAGGACTAGAGACCGATGAGACATTTCTTGCGTGAAAAGACCATTCAGGGATGGCATTTGACTATTTGTGATGTGCGAACCGGGGAATGACATTTGGTCTACGAGCTTGACTATTCTTCCTTCGTGCGGAAAACAAATTACTCTAAAGAGTGAGGAGACGACGGCTCCCATGCAATAAATATAGTTGCGTCCAAGGAGTAGATTGTAATCTAAAGGTCCTTGAACTACCATAACATTCATGTGAATAGTTTTCATTCTCAAAGTAATAGGCATGTTTGGAAGGATCCCTAAAGGTCGACTGGTTCCCTTGTCAAAGCCTGTTAGATTTCTCATTTCAGGAAAAAGCGGTGGCGAACCAAGCGCTTTCCAAGAAGTTGAGGAAAGGATACTCACAGAAGCCCCTTCATCGATGATGGTACCAACCATGACCATTCTGTAAGCTTGTACAATAATTCTGAATGGTACACTAGCTGGTAAACGGGGTCTACCTAGTAGATTCCAGTCGAAGGAAACCACTAGGTTGCTTGGTGGTGGGATCGAATATATGGCCGGGTAGGACTCTGATGAACTTCCTTCCTGTGGTAAAGGAATGGGGGGACTACCCCCAAGCTCATCGGAGTCGATGTTGATGAAAAGAATTTGAACGGTGTCATTCTCTTTCTCTTCAGTGACGATATCGTTCGAAGATGAACACTCTGAAGGCAATATCGGGTCAACTGCCGTATCGACCCTTTGACTTTCGTCTGGTATGGATTTTGAATGTTCATTTCCAACGATAGATGCTTTGGCTGACCACAAGGATGGGCCAGCTGGATTTTCAACTGGTGGAGGACTCGGCAAGAGTTTTTGATATCCATGAGGAAGTTGTAACGGTGAAACCGGACGATTATCTAAAACTCTTTTAGCCTCTTCAAGGAAGGGATAACGGTGGATGGTGTGATCGCCTTCACACAACTTACAAGGAATTCTAGGATTCCTTCTTTGTCCATGTGCTTCACTTTCACTGGTCGACGGTGAGCATTCAACATGGTTGCCAGAGGTTGATGCTAACGGGTGGTGCAAACGAGGAGACTAGTCCCTTAAGATCCGAGGGATGTAGGGACAATCTCGGTGATAGTGGTCTCCATTGCAAATGACGCAAGGAGATTTAGGTTTTGACAGTGCGGTGTGTGGATTTTCGCTAGACGATACTTGGTTGTTCCCTTTCGATTTTCGTTCCTTTTTCTTCTTTTCCTTTTTCTCTTTCTACTCCTTCTTCTTGTCAGTTACTTGACTTTTGGCTTTATCAGCTTTGTCAAGCGAAGAGGAAGGAGGAGAAGGAGAATCAGATGAAGTAGAAGGTTGGGAAGAAACTCTAGTGTCATCTAGTTGTTGGTTAGACTGTTAAGGAATTGTGGGATTCTGAATGGCAGAGGTAGAGAAGAGCCAGATTGGCAAGCCAATTATCAATCTTGGAAGTGACAAAGTGGCCATATGGGGTGGACCAACATCTCCCCAAGATAGGAAGGAACTAGGATTTCCTTCACGGGGAAATCCTTAGTTGGTAGACTCCATTTTCTCAACCTGAAGATCAATGGGGAAATTCGTGACGTTATTTCGATTTAAAATAAATTTTTAGACGCTTGGACACAACTTGCTTTTTCAATTTTAAAGAGTCGAGAAAAAAAAAAAGATGACTCGAGTCGCCTTCAATTTTTATCGAGCTTGAAATGACAAGCGCTCAGAGGACCTTTTCCGTTAAGGAGTCTGAAAAGGAGAAAAATGGAATTCTCTGGAGATCTAGGCAGAGAGGATTACCAAACCAATCGTAAAACTGCAGAATACTTTTTACGGTATGGCAGTCAGTCTTCTTGAATGTTGTGTTCGGTGCATTACGATCGATAGGGCGGCAAACACAGCTTCCTAAGGATAAAGGATGCAGCCTATAGTGGTCTCCCAATATATACGTGACGGTACGTGGGAGCACAAGTCCATACTGGCACTTATCATCTCAGAGTGGAGGAATCACCCAACCAGCACTGAAAGCAACAGTTACCAGGCTTTACGACATTCGGAATACGTCTCTAGCCTAGACCTATAGATGTTGCGTTAAGTTCCAAAGCGTTGTTAGATTCATTGAGATTTATTTTAAGTTGATATTGCTTAGCAGTTTGCCTTTCAGGTTCACCACGTGATGTATGTATAATTCCTAAATGCAGTCTAAGATGATAAATAAATGTTTTATCTTCTTTCAGCAATGAAAATTCTAGCTACTAAGGGGAAGAAAGTAAAGCATATTTTCTTCACAGAGCACAGAGCACATGCTAATATGCACAGTCCTAAATCAAGCCAAGCATTCAAGATGCAAATGCACATGCATGTATTGATTTTCAGTTCCCTTAATGTGTAAATGACACTAAGAAAACTATGTGAAAAACTGAAATATTTTTAAAACGACTGTACTCAACAAAATTCTTTTTCAAAACGAAGTGAAAACATGAGAGACACTTTGCGATTTTGAAATGAAAATTGCTTTTCGACACTTTAAAACTAGTAAATAAAATCTTATGCAATGATAACCGTATAATCAACTATCTAAAACAATGTGATTGTTTTCTAAAACTGAAAACGACAGCTACGACACTTTCAGATATATAGACGATAGTTTGACTATGTTACTTTTTGCAAAAGAGAACTAAAACGATGCATAATACATAAAAAAACCTTTATAGTTATTTGCACTAAGGAGGCGAAATAATGCAAGAAAAGGGAGTATTCACAGAAGCACACTGATTACAAACAACAAAAACTCTTGAATAATACTGAAAACAGTGAGAAAATTCCACAGTCAGAGGGTAAAATCAGTCCTCCCTGATCATCGCACCTGTTACACAGTGAAATCAGTATGCAACGCAGTTACTCCATTCGGGAAGTGCGATGCATACAGGCTGCCTTGAAGGCAGGGTGTGATGGTTACAGTGAGAGACTCTGAACGAGACTTCACTCACATTTTGCAGTTTAGTTCAGGTGTTTAATCCGAATAAGTACTAATCAATGTATGTAAAAACACAGGGGTGATTTTATAGGTCACTGAAGCCACTACGTAGGGCAATTAGATTGCTTGCAGATCTATTGTTTAATTTATAAACAAAATCCAAGAGATTGACTGAAGCAGCATTGATCTACTTTGCATTTGTATGACAAATCCAGTTTGAAGGCTAGCTGGCTTGACTTCAAGCTCCGTCTGTCTGTTTATAAAAGAAAAAAGGATAGATAGGCTAACAAGTAATCTAGTTGGTCCCCAACGGAGTCTCCATTTTTTTATACGGGAATAGTGTCCACACAGATGCTGCTATTCCCACTAAGATGTGTGGCTATCTTAGAAACAAACAATCAAAGTCTACTGTTGATTCCTTTTATGAAAATAGATGAGAGGAGAACCAAGAAGGTCAACCTGAGTCTTGCGCTCAATTCCCTCTCCTACTTGATAGAGTTTTGCTGCTCACTCTTTGTCTGCTTAGCTTCAAAAGGGACCTATAGAATCATAGCAACATACTACTATGCAAGAAACAAGGATCTAAATTCACAAATAATGTAGGACCAGATGTACATTAACCATATACAAGCATATATAAACAAGTACACCAGGATATGGAAGGAAACAAGAATAGCTTTATTCAGATAAAAGTAGCAAGAGGATTACAACCATGAGCAAATCTGACCCAACATCATCCTCCAGCTAAGAAGCCCTTCTTTCACCTCAAGCAAAGAAAAATCACCCAACATTGTGAATGTACACAAGAATACTGACAACACTTCTCTATAGATTACAAAATTCCAACCTCCTGATCTTTATGATGAGGGATCCATATATAGATGATTACAGAGAGGTGAGTCATCTTTTGGGATCTTGATTAGTGTCTTCTCTCTGATAGTTCCTGCTTCCACTTGGAGAATGAAGATCTCTTACTCATCCCTGGTCGAAAATGGAGTGGCAAGTGTCAAAGGGGAAGCTTCTGGAAGATTCCATGATCTTCCACCTCGCATTTTGGTCCCTGCCATTTGTCCATTCTCTACCATCGCACCCTACAGAGGAGAAAAAAGTATGCATCGCACCCTGTACATTGGGAAGGCGATATGCATCGCACCCCTTGCATGGAGCTTTCAGTATGGTCCAGTTTTGACCATTTATGAGCAGTTTTCAGTGGAGAACTTCTGGGATATGATGTAATCAGTTGACCTTGTTCCTTTAGGCAGTGAAGCAACCCTTTTAGGGACTTAAGAGCCCTCAGTTTATGGACATTTTGTATTGGGGTTGAAGTTCCAAAAAATGTTTATAACACCTCAGTCCACACTCCACGGACTGTTGCCAAAAGGGCTGATAGTACCGAGATTTGTTTGGCTAAATCACCTCTGAACCTAGGTTAGGCCCATACAATCCAGGAAATGGTTTTGTTGACAGGACCGGGATCTAGATAAGGGATGTCTGATGTTGTTTCATTGGAATCTAAAAAATAAATAGATTAAAGAGTGGCTGGGTAGAAATATTCATGAGTTCGTGGCATAGGAAAACAAGAAAACACGACTATTAAAGGAACAGTGGCTAGAGAACTACTTATATATGGAAATCCACGATATTTGGTTGCATACTTCCCCTTTGAGTTGTATGAGTGGATCGTGAAGCTAGAAGATAGTCAAGGAAGGTGTAGGCTCAACAAATAGATTGTGTGGACTACAGAATGTTGGGCTGTGCTATATTCTTTCCACAACTAGCCCACGTAGTTAATCGGGGGCTTTGGGGGGGTGCCCCCCCTTCGTTGCACCGATTGTGTAGTGGCGCGGGGGGGAGGGGGGGGGGGCATCACAGGGGGTTTGAGGTGTACGCGTAACACCACTTTATGGGGTCTTGGGAAGCACCCCAGAAAATTTTGGTTTTGGACCCTTTGTTAGGTTAGGCAGACCCACCTATGGTTTTGTGCATGATTTTCCCACATGTTTTTGAATGCGATGGTTTTCAGTCCATGGTATTGGACGTGATGGTTTTCGGTCCATGGTATTGGATGCTTAGGCATGTATAAATATGTATTGTAACATTGAAAGGAATAATGACAAATCAAGCTGGTAGTCCCGGTTTTGGGATCTAGGGGAAAATCTCTGTGTATATGTGTTTTATATGTTATGCTCTCACATTATTTATTTTATGTGTTTTAGAATTCATATGCAGGTAATTTTTGTACGGGGTTAAAACCTACATTTGGTATCAGAGCAGTTTTAGCTTCAAGGGCATGCCTTTGGTGCTGCGGATTTCACTCAGGCCTATGGTAGACCTTGTTTAGTGGGAGATCTGTGAGATCGATTTTGGTGGTGAAAGAAGAGAGTGAGCAGTGGAAAGATAGAGATCGAGAAATTTAATGGTCAGAGTTTTCAGTTGCGGAAACTCAATATGGAGGATATGTTGGTAGATAAAGATCAGTGGATCATGGTAGATCCAGGTACTAAACCAACGGGATTGTCTGATGAAGAATGGAAGAACTTGGATCGGAAGTCAAAGAGCACAATACGATTGTGTGTCTCAAATTTAGTATTGATAAATGTATCAGAAGAAGCTACAATGAATTCTTTGTGGGACAAGTTAGGGACTTTGTACCAATCTAAGTCTCTGGTGAATAAACTATTCCTGTGGAAAAAGTTGTATAACCTTAGGATGAAAGATGGAGACTCGGTGACAGAGCATCTGAATGCATTTAATAATGTGGTAAGTCAGTTAGCATCTGTTGATATTAAAATTTTAGATGAGGATAAGTGCATCAGTTTGTTGTGTCCTCTACTAGCTTCGTGGGATAGCCTAGTTATTGCAATAGGTAGCAATGCAATTGCCTTGTAGTTTGATGAAATAGTCTCAACCTTGCTGACGAAGGAGATGACACGGAAAAATATGGAGAGAAAAAATGGCGATGCCTTCTCTGTACGAGGATGGTCCCAGAATAGAAACAAAAATAAGTCATTGAGTGGGAGATCTAAATCTAGAAGGAGATCTAAATCTCCAGGAAAACCTATAAAGGTGGTTTTCTGGAAATGTGGAAAGGAAGGCCACTTCAAAAGGGACTATAAATCTAAAGCTCTTGACAAAGGAAAGGGATTTGATGAGGCTCCTTCTGTAAAGGCGAAAACCACCTGAAATGAAGGTGGGGATATGTACTTGGTTTCTTCAAGTACACATGTAGATCATGAGGCATGGTTGATTGACTCAGGTGCATCCTTTCACTTCACTCCCCATAGAGAGTGGTTCTGCGAGTATAAGAAATATGAAGGTGGTGATGTCTTCTTGCGGGATGACAGGAAGGCTAAAGTCATTGGTCTTGGAAAGGTAAAGTTGAAGTTGTAAGGTGGAAGACTTAGAACACTTTCAGGTGTTCTACATATTCCTACATTGGCCAGAAATCTAATTTCTGTAAGTAGGCTGGATGATGCAGAGGTAAAAACAGAGTTCGAGAAGGATACCTGCAAGATGGTTTGGGGAGCATTGGTATTGATGTGGGGAGTTTGGATCAAGCTGCAAGGTAGCACGGTTATTGATGGGTGCAACAGTTCTGTGGTTCCTGATAGTGGAGAAGAAAATATAGTTGTCTCTGGAGAGAAGACCATGTTGTGCCATCAAAGGCTTGGACATATTGGAGAGAAGGGCCTTCGAATACTTCATGGTAAAGGTATGGTAGAAGGTATGAGTAATAGCTCTCCAGATTTTGATTTCTGTGAAAATTTTGTATATGGGAAGTAGAATTGGATGAGTTTCCCCTCTTGTGGTAAGAGGGTGAACCATATATTAGAGCTTGTGCACAATGATGTGTTTGGGCCTGTGAAGGTTCCATCACTTAGTGAGTCTGTGTACTATGTATCATTTATAGATTACTTATCAATGAATACATGGATATATTTCCTTAAGAAGAAATCTAGAGTCTTTGATATGTTTAAAGAATTTAAGGCTTTGGTGGAAAACCAGATAGAGAAGAAGATAAAGGTGTTGAGGATAGATAATGGTGGAGAGTTTTGTAGTGAGGAATTTGAAGAATTCTGTAAGAAGTTTGGTATAGCACGATAGAAGACTAATCCATATACACCTCAACAAAATGGAGTTGTACAAAGAATGAACAAGAAGTTGATGGAAAGGGCAAGAAGCATGCTCAGTGGTGCTAGGTTAGGAAAAGAATTTTGGGTAGAGCCGGTGGAGACAGCATATTACCTGGTCAACATGTCACCTTCATCAGCATTGGAGGATGAAACTCCACAAGAGGTATGGACTGGTAAGAAACCCTCTCTTTCACATCTGAGGGTATTTGGATGTGATGCATATGTACATGTTCCAAAGGATAAACGAACCAAGTTGGATAGTAAATCTGAAAAGTGCATCTTTATTGGGTATAAGGATGGTTTAAAGGGTTATAAGCATTGGAACCCAATAACAAGGAAGGTTGTGTACAACTGAGATGTGGTGTTTAGAGAGGTGAAAGATGTTATTAAACATGAATTCCAACCAAAGGAACCTGAGAAGATAGAGTTGGAGTTTAAGGAGGAAGAATCAAACTCTACAATAAGGAGGAATCAGAAGATGAAGAGCCACAAACTCTGGATGTGAGAAGATTAGTTCAAGAAAGAAGGCAACTAGAAAGGTATAGTCCATCTACTTTCTGTTCAAATTTTGCTTTATCTATTACTGATGATGATCCCCGAACTGTGAAGGAAGCATTAGATTCAGAGGATGGCAAACTCTGGAAGGAGGCAATGGTTAATGAAATGGCATTTTTGCATAAAAATGAGGCTTGGGATCTGGTGGATTTGCCGGCTAGAAGGAAACCCATTGGAAGCAAATGGGTGTTCAAGAAGAAGATAAATGCAGAAGGAAAGGTTGAGAAATACAAAGCTCGGTTGGTAGCATAAGGTTATTCCCAAGTGCTGGGAATTGATTTTGGTGATATTTTTTCTCCTGTTGCCAAGATAACTTCTATTAGATCACTTTTATATGTTGCTGCTACTTTTGATTTTGAGGTAGAATAGATGGATGTGAAGACATCGTTTCTTCACAGGTATCTGGAAGAGGAAATATACATGAAGCAACTTGAAGGATTTGTGGTGAAGGGTAAGAAAGAACTGGTATGCAAGTTAAAGAAGTCTCTGTATGGGTTAAAATAGTCACGAAGGATGTGGTAACAGAAATTTGATACATTTATATGGGGACTTGGCTTCACCAGAAGCAAAGTAGATCACTGTGTGTATTTTAAATTAATTGGTGACCGTGTTATTTATCTGGTCTTGTATGTATATGATATGTTGTTGTTTGGAAATGACAAAGAAATTATCAAGAATTTGAAGACCTGATTGTCCTCCAAATTCAACATGAAAGATCTTGGTGCTGCAAACTATATTTTGGGCATGGAAATTAAAAGAGATTAGGAAAAGAGGAAGCTATGGTTAAACCAAAGGAAGTATGTCGAGACAATACTGCAGAGATTTAATATGCAGGATAATAAACTGGTGAAGGTTCCTATTCCTGTAGGTGTGAGGTTATCTGTTGAACAGTGTCCCAAGACACAAGAAGAGGAAGAGGACATGTCCCATGTTCCATATGCAAGTGCAATCGATAGCCTAATGTATGCAATGGTCTGTACTAGACCAGACATTGCACATGTAGTGGGAGTATTGAGCAGGTTTATGTCAAAACCAGGGAAGGAGCACTGGAGAGCACTGAAGCAGGTTTTCAGGTATTTGCGCGGCATTATTGATTATGGTTTGTGCTACCGAGGAAGATCAGGATTGGATAGAATGTTGGATATTCATGGCTTTGTTGATGCGGATTGGGCTGGAGATCTAGATCAGAGAAGATATACAAGTGGGTATGTGTTTAACCTATTTGGAGGTGTAGTAAGTTCGATGAGTAAGAAACAATCTGTAGTGGCACTATCAACTACAGAGGCAGAATACATGGCAGCCACTCATGCAAGCAAGGAAGCAGTTTGGTTGCAGAGTTTGTGTTCAAGTATGGGGTTAGTACAGCGAGTTATAAGGATAGACTGTGACAGCCAAAGTGCAATTTTCTTGGCAAAGAACCCTACATATCATTCAAAGAACAAAGCACATTGATGTTCAGTATCACTTTGTGAAGATATGATAGAAGACAAAAAGGTGTTGCTGGTAAATGTGAACACCTTGAAGAATACTGCAGATGCATTGAAAAAATGTGTGAGCTCTGAGAAGTTCTCTTGGTGTAGAGAGACAATGGGCATTTTAGGGTTCGAAAAATGACTAAGATCTCTTGTGGCCCCATGTGGAAAGAAAACAGCAAGGGGGAGAATGTTGGGTTGTGTTATATTCTGTCCACAACTATCCCACATAGTTAACTAGGGGGTTAGAGGGGTGGCGGAGCCCCCACTTCGTTGCACCGATTATGTAGCGGGGGGCGGTCACAGTGGGTTTGAGGTGTACCTATAACCCCAATTTATGGGGTCTGGGGTAGTGCCCTAGAAAGTTTTGGTTCTGGACCCTATGTTAGGTTGGGCAAACCCACCTATGGTTTTGTGCATGATTTTCGCACATGTTTTTTGGATGCGATGGTTTTTGGTCAACGGGATTGGATGGTTAGGCATGTATAAGTATGTATTATAACATTCAAAGGAATAATGAAAAATCAAGCTGGTAGTCCCAATTTTGGGATCCAGGGGAAATCTTTATGTATATTCGTTTTATGTGTTATGCTCTCACATTGTTTATTTTATGTGTTTTAGAATTTGTATGTAGGTAAATTCTATACAGGGTTAAAATCTACATAGAATTAGTGCACAAACTAGAAGCATTAGAAGATAAGATTGTGTGCGTTGTGGACCATTGGCTTGATCGAATTATAGGAGGGTTTATAACCTAATTCGCGGTAGACATGTCAGTCACCTATAGTGAGGCGAAGCGACGCTTCCTCAAAGGACCGTGGGGTAAGTACATTAAATCTTTCAACACTTGGATTAGAATGCTACTGTGTGGAAAGTGGGTTATGTGAGTAAATTGATGTTTGGGGCTACGTGAAGTGGGAGGATCTACAAAAATGGAAGTAGTGAAGAATTAGAAGCTAGACCCTTGATTTCACATTTGTGAGAAAGCGAGGAAGAGCTCATGAAAGTTTCACCGAGATGCACGATCAGTCTAATAAGACAATGAATTCCACGTATACCACCCCCACCTACACCACCACCAGTTTCACCAACTTCACCACCATCTTTGCCCACACCACCTCTGCCACCACCACAATTCAATATGGCGAGTGCAATAAAATTTCCTGTGTTCAAAGGAGTAGGGAATGAAGATCTGGACCAATTCTAGTTCGTAGTAAAAGCCTTACGGGAAGCGCAAGGAGTTGTGGATGAAAATAAAAAGAAGGTAATGTTGGTAAGCACGTTGCAGGATCACGTACTGACATGGTACATTAAACATTCAAATGACCATCCAAACGCGGGGATCACAAATATCCAAGCTATGCTAAACAGGGAATTTAGCAGGCCAAAATCAGAGGTGCAGTGGATTATAGGATTTAAGGAAATCATGATGCTTCCAGGCAAGACCCCCTAGGAGCTAGATCAGAGACTGAAGAGTATCATTCGTGAAGCCAACGTGACCTTGATGGATGGACAATACCATGCATGGTTTTTAGCATCACTAATGCCGCATCTAAGGACTACACAATCACAACAGAAGTTATCCACCCAGGTTGAAGCTTTGGAGATTGCATTGGGATTGCACAAGACCCTGATATAAGGTCTTGGCCTGGGAGTCCAACAAATCCACGCACAATTGAAAAATTTGTGTCTGGAAATGCAGAGTTTGAAACAGGATAGGACAACTTGCCTAGAAGCACGCGAGAATGTATGGTGCATAAAATGAAAAGGCTAGGGGCATGACAAGGACCATTGTCTAGTCTTCACGAACTACCTAGAAGGAGGAGGGCTGATGCCATTGAGACTAGAGGCATAAGTAGGACCAAGCATGATGCTTGCATTATGGTCTACGATTTATCAAATATGAGAGAAGCATGGTACACACCTATTACAAAAGTATATGTAGATGTCCCAACAGTTGTACTGTAATTTCTGTAGATCAGTTGGCCATGATGAACTCACCTGTAGAAGTTATGAATTGATGATGTGTTAGGAAATTAAATATTACGGAGCAATGGAACACATAAAATATTGCAGAAATATAAACACAGAGAACACACAAAACAAGAGAGACACAGATATACGTGGTTCACCCAGTTTGGGATACGTCCACCTCGAATAGCCAGTCCTTCCTTTCTATTATCTAGCAAAATGAAGAGACACAACCTACAGCAAATCTGCTGTAATATCCTCTGTTTTCTCTCACAGTCTCACCTCTCTGTTTCTCACTTACACCAAATACACATCTATCTCACAGCCTCAAAATACAATGCCCTCATACAAAGAGAGGGGTTGCCTTCTAGGGCAAAAAACCCTAAACTAAACATAAGTTCTACCGTCACATCATCCGCCTAATGAACAACCCAGATTGACTAGAAATTACTATACTTTTACAAGGCAAATTTACATCTGTTTTTAGCTTCGAGGGCGCTGCCCCCAAGCCCCTGCCGGGGGACCGCTGGCCCCCGGACCCCCCAGCTGGGGGGGATCGGCCCCCGCTGACCCCCACGGGGGCAAAAGTCCCCCCCGCACCCCCCCGCGTGGAGGGGTGTACAAAACTTCCTGGGGTATACATCCGGTTGAAACAAAGACCTCTGAACAATCATGCTCCACACACAACATGATGGATCAGAATCCAACCTACAGAGGTCAGACTGAAACAAAAGCCCTCAATCAAAATGTAGGGATGGCACGCACTAGATTTAAGAGGTGCGGACGTAGTAGAGGTGGAATGGAACTAGGAAGGGGTCATGGACAGCTGATTTGTTACAATTGCAGAGGGCCAGGGCATTATGCTCGCAATTGTATAGATCCAATGAGAGCATCATCTTTGTATTGTACCTAGTTTGATCATGAGAAGGAAGACCACCCCACACTGATAGCGAGGTTGCATGATAAAGGAATCCTCCAGCCTCTCCAACTCAAAACCTACAAATGATGAGGTCTGAGCCGCGCGAGGAGGACCTAAATGTAAACATCATGCTCCGAAGAGGAATCACAACAAGAGATGACAAGGGTAAGCAGCTAGAAGGAAGTGCCTCGGTTCGCAAGGTGCCAATGGATGAACTAGAGTTTGATTTACAACGCGCGAAGGAAACATTCATGGAAGCTAAAAAGAGCTTCATAGAGGCCTCCACTTTAGATAGTAAAGACAAACTAGAACCAAAGATGGATCCATCATTGCTTGCTACCTTTCTGGAGACATGCATGAATTTGTTGCATGACAACAAGGCTGTGAAGGGACTGCAGGAACTCATCACTAGGTGCACTGGTTCAGGAGAACCATGCGTAGTCCAGAAGTTCGGGAAGCACACAACGTGAACAAGAAGGGAGATGACATTGATTACATAAATCAGAGAATAAAAAATGAATAAAGTGATTTTAGAGCTAGGATCAAATGCGAATGTTTTTCCAAAGAAGACATGGGAGCACATGGGTAAGCCTGTGTTGTAATGGTCTCCTATCCAATTGTGAATGGTGAACCAGCAGAAGATCTTACCCAGGGGAAGATTGCAGGGTATAATGCTAAATATCGAAGGTGTAAGTGCGCTTGCAGATTTCAATGTGATAGAGATTGTTGATGACAACAATCCCTATCCTGCACTACTGGGAATATATTGGGCAGCTGATATGAATAGAGTGATAAATCTAAAGAAGTGAAAGATGATTTTTGAGAAAAATTCATTGCGCGTAGTGGTACCTTTAGGCCCTGCGGAAGGATTTCACTACATGAAGCCAATGCACAACGATGAGAATGACGACAATCTAGACTATATCTACAAGATAACAACCTAAGAATAGGATTCGGTGAATCTAACTGTGGATGGCAGGATTTCGTGGGGGCGCGAAAGCTCCTATACTTTAGATTCAGGCGAAGAAATAGAACGATGGAAAAATCGGTTACAAGAGGTAACCACACTCAATTGAAACATGATGGTAAGATCACTGCGCTACGTGACAACAGAGTTAAGGGATCTGCCTATGTATGATGGACTGACCGTGGTAGACAATTTCATGAATTGGTTTGAAAAGAGGTACCAAGACAACAACGTTTCGATGCTCTGAAATGGGCACTTCACGCTACGCCTACAAGATGGTGGGGTACGTATTAGAGGAGATTTGAGAACTGGCGCAACTGCATAAGAATGATGCTTATATGATTTGGAAAGCCTCATATGCGAAGGAAAGATAGAGATGATGGATGATATAACCTGCGCATCCACCTCTCCAAATGGGTATAGCCGTATGGTATGCAACCTGTACAAACACACACCATCCTCATGATAGGAAACAAGGACGACAAACCAGAATGTGCACGACAAGGGCACGAGCGAAAAAGTATGATAATAACAAGCGTGCTGAAGATTATACATAAAGAAGCCTTTCACAAGATACGTGAAGTACTAAACATGGTCTACCATGTGAGACACACTGACTGGGACCTGTGCATACCAATGGTTCTATGAGCTTATAGGACTGTGTGAAAGACCCTGACCATGCAAGCACTTTTGAAGCTAAGGTATGAAGTAGGGGCTCTAATCCCTAGGGAGCATGTGAAGATTAGTTCGTGCATAATAGAACCCATAGACACGATTTTCCATGAAGCCCAGAACGAAGGAATCACGTAGCCGCAAGAACCAAAACGTATTGAACTGGAGGAAGACTCTGACGGGGAAACATTAGACTCCGTGAACTTGAAAGGGAAAGGGTACAATTAAGGAATAAAAGTGCTATGATGGATGCAGAGGTCAAGTAGCTGGAAGACGAGATACAGGAAGCATTTCTCGTCAAAAAACACAGGATGGTAAGGCAAGGTGCATATGATCATACTGACAAGTTTGAGAACTATTGTCGTGAATTCATTAGTTTGCTACCTTGGCTTGGCCCACACATCACCAAACTTAGTGACCAAGGTAGTGCATTGCGAATAGTAAAGTGCACAATGCCAACCATAACAATGAAAGGTGTGAATTCTCTGTGAACTATGGTGAACGATGGGATGGACCCCCACATGGGTGCCACGACCACCTGACTAGCCACAAGAAGAACAATCTTAGTGCTCTAGATAGTTGAAAACAAGCGCAGGACTATAAATTACTCTATCCAGAAGCTGCATGATATTGGGAATGCATGCAGCAATAGAGCGTCACAGGGTCTGCAACTATGTTGCGGGCCCTTAGGGTGCAGTTGCAAGACTTACTGGTGCAACCCCCTTAGGTGGGCACCCTTTCTACCCACCTCATAGTAGGATCGTCGGCAGCAGAGTAGATGTTATGCGCATGGATGGAAAACATGATAGTGTTGCTAGAAGGAGCCCTAGTCACTTTGAATGTGACCGATAGATTTTTGGTTAACATGTTGAAAGGCCTTGGCCTTAATTTGGTTACCCTTCTATGAGAAACTTTGTATTAGCTATAGGATCGAATAAAAATAGAGCTGCGTGCTAGGGAGAGCCGCATGATCTAAGTTCTTGTTGAGAAGAAGATAAACATAGAACAACTCAGTTTGCAGTGTGACAAATAGGTGTCGCAGAACCAACAGTTTTGACACAGGTGGAAGATGATGCTTGTCGATGCATCCCAGAGTTGGGCATCCCAACAGATCTACCAGTAGAGGTTTGGATTCATAGGTTGGAAATTGGAATCCGTGAGGCTAGAGAAGAAACAATCAAGGTTCAGCTGGAGCTGAATCTTCAGATTGTCAAGATATGGTTGAAGGCATAGCCTTCCACTCACCCAGAAATCAAAGAACAACATGCTATGGATATCGCGGAAGGGTTGGAAGAAATTGGGGGTGCAGTGCACGACTGTACCGACATGTTGGAACAAGCACTTGAGGTCCTCATGAATTTGCAGGAGGGCCCCAACATCCTCTGCTTAGAGACAGAGGCACAATAACTCCAAAAAAAATATGATAGTGTCCACGAAACTACATAGAGAGTCTTCCTCACTCAGAAGCTTGTGAGGATGGAGCAAGCTAAGGCACTGAAGGAGCAGGCAGACATTGCGTGACACAAGGAGGCAGTTGTCAAAGCACGTGTTCAACCATGGATTGTTGAGGTCTTCATGACCATAGTGAATATCGAAGGAAAGCTCATGCACATACATAGGATGCACGTGCAGATGTAGGGAAGCACGCCAGACATAGAGGTCTCAGAAGAACGGATGTGGCAGGTTCAATAAACAGCAACTCAGTGCACTCCAAACATCAGTACCATTTGAGAACAGTTGGAGGGAGTCCGTGCCAAGATCGTTGCACCAACAGAGTGACTCGAGGATGAGTGATCCAGGTGGATGTTGGTGGCCACCCACCTATCCCATTTGGACCCCCACAATTGTCTCTTTCAGCATTTTCAGTTTCCTTAATTGTAGCACAACTTACTATTTTTAGCAGTTTTTCGGGTCCTGAACTTCCGGAGGCGTTTTGAGGCCCTAAACGACGTTTTTTGGGAAATCTGGGGGCAACATGGGTCCATGGACCGATGTTGCCCTTCCCAAAGTGGTAGTTCTCGGATAGATCTTTCTAACGAGCTATCATACGCGTCAAACGGAGATCGTATGCCAAAGTTACGACCCCGGGAAATTGATGTACCAATTTACCCAAAACGGGGCCCACAATTTGGCGTTTCATCTTCTAAGGGTCGGTTTTGGAATGTGAAGGGTTTTCCATTGTTTCTCAATAATAAATAGGCCTTCGAGCCTCATTGTAACACAAGTTCGGAACAGTTCAGAGACATGTAGCCGCACATCTCTTCTCAGAGATAAGCTACCATCGTCCTAGCTGGTTTATTTTCCAATTCTGGTTGTAAGCATATTTCGGTATTTTCCATTAATGAAATGAAGCATTATTTCCGCTGCATCTCTTTATTTATGGTTATCGCATCTCTGTATTTATGATTATCTCTGTAATCTATTGCGTTCCTGTTTAAATCCGGATCACACCTGTAAACTTCCTTTTGGGCCTAACCACCAGTTCACTGTTGAGATCAAACATAGGCCTTCTGTCCCAGACAATGTAGAGAATTGGCAAGTATTTGAGAATGATACTCAGATAAATAATTTTTTGACCATGAAAGAAGAATTCTCAAACTTAAACATAGACACAATCATTAGGGATGATCAACACCAAATTGATGAACTTAAGACAAGTATATCAGCTGAAACAACAAATCTGATGTTACATCCTACAACCTTTGACTCTGCCAATTTACAGAAGCTAAAACTAACAGATCTTAATGAAATTATTGAAGAAGAATCTGAGGTAATTCAACTAAAAGATAATTTCTTACCCACAGGTCTTACTCCTTTAGAAGACATTTTTGATTCAAATGACATCCCTAAAAAACCAAAGATGCAACCCATAAATGCATAAATTGAGGAGTGTAATATTGGGACCACTGAAAATCCCAAAAAGATCAAGCTTTCTAGAACCTTACCTCCTGATAAGAAATCAGAATACATTGAACTGTTCAAAGAGTTTCAAGATGTGTTTGCATGGAGTTATGAGGACCTAAAATCCTATGATACTACAGTTATCCAACACACAATACCCCTGAAAGAAAACCAGAAACCCTTTAAACAGAAGTTGAGGAGAGTGAGTCCGGTCCTTCTTCCCCTAATTGAAAAGGAAGTAAAATGAATGTATGAAGCTGGAACCATTGCACCTATAAGATTTTATGAATGGATTTTAAACCTTGTACCCACAAGAAATAAAACTAGGGAGATAAGACTTTGTGTTGATCTGAGAAATTTCAATAAAGTCTCTCTCAAAGACCACTACCCCTTGCTAAAAATGGATCACATCTTACAAAGGGTAGTGGGAGCTTCAAGGATCTCACTACTGGATGGCTTCTTAGGATTCAATCAAATTCTAGTTCACCCAGATGATCAAGATAAAACAACTTTCACTACACCTTGGGGAACTTTCAAATATGTCAAAATGCCTTTTGGACTCAAGAATGCTGGAGCCACATTTCAGAGGGCAATGGACATAGCCTTTGCTAAAGAAATCCATGATTTATTAGTCATATACCTTGATGATCTAACAACCTTCTCAAAATCATACCAAGAACATTTAAAACACCTCAGACAAGTGTTCTTAATTTGCAGAAAGTATGGCATTTCTTTGAACCCAAAGAAATCACTATTTGGCCTGGAAGAAGGCAAACTCCTAGGTC
>APFE030617899.1:46735-85289 GCA_000404065.3 Pinus taeda | reverse complement strand
TTATTTCATGTGGAGAAAAGTTCACGGAATTTATGCAGAGAAAAGTTTATTTCATGTGGGAAAACTTACCTTGGGTCCATGGTAGTTAGTCCTTGGAATTTGAACCTATGGTTTTTGGACCATGGCATCTCGACAGACGTGTTGATCCCTAGTATTGAGTTGATGGTATTGGTTTGTTATGGTTTTGGCCCATGGTATTGTTTTATTTTATTATTATTATTGAGCCCCATGATCCATGATTTGAGGAAGAGCTTGCCTATATAAAGCAAAGGAGATCATTTGGCTTAGGCATGCTTTTGGGTTGAATATCTTAAGATCTGAAATATTGGGTTATTGTTTCAAAATCTCGATCTATATGAAAGTGAAGTGGAAAGTGACTCTGTGAAGGGTGATCTCTCGAGTGCTGCAACTGTGGAAGTGCGGAGGCGCTGCAGGAGACGCCGCAGGAGGCGCCGCAGGAGACGCCGTAGGAGACGCCGCAGGAGGCGCCACAGGAAGACGTCGCAGGAGGTGCCGCAGGAAACGCCGCAGGAGGTGCCGCAGGAGACGCCGCAGGAGGCGCCGCAGGAAGACACTGCAAGAGGCGCCGCAGGAGACGCCGCAGGAGGCGCCGCCAGCAAGACGCCGCAGGAGGCGCCGCAGGAAGTTGTTGTAGGAGGCGCCGCAGGAGACGCTGCAGGGGGCGCCGCAGGAAGACGCCGCAGGGGGCGTCGCAGGAGGTGCCGCAGGAGACGCCGCAGGAGGCGCCGCAGAAGACGCCACAGGAGGCGCCACAGGAAGATGCTGCAGGAGGCGCCACAGGAGACGCCGCAGAAGGTGTTCTGGGTTTAGTTTTCTGTTATTTTGGATCTGGTTATCTGGGTGACTTACTGGTACTTGATGATCATTTATTATTTATGGATCCAGTTTGAAAATTTATGAAAAGTGGTCCTTGAAAGAAAAGAAGTAGGGGGTTGTAGCTCCCTTCCAGGAGAGGCTGGAAAACGAGAGAGAGTTGTAGCTCTCTGCAGGATGCAGCCTGCGTACTGGTAAAGGACTGCACCAGTACAAGATCATTGTAAAAGGAGTTTCTAATTTGAAAGAAGATAGAGACATATTGTAGCAGGTGGTTTTCACCCACATTGGGTTTCCACCTTATATCTGCTGTTCTTTGATGTGACTGTCTACTTTTCTTGTTCATGCTCATTATTTATGGTATTGGTATGCAAAAATAATTCAAAGTATAAATAAGGAAGTTTTGGTAAAAGAATTAGATAATACTGATTCACCCCCCCTCTCAGTATGATTGTCAACAATAGCTTCAATGATTAGGTGAAAGATCCAAGTACACATTTACAATGGTGAGCCACTAGCTCCAATAGTGGAACATTAATTCACTTCTTGCTTCTCCAAAAGAATGATCTTCTCTCTATGTCAAGCTAGAGAAGCCAAGGCTATCTCTCCAAAGTTTAAGTCTCCAAAATATTTTTTCTTGAGTGATGAGGTTTTGTTTATAACAAGAGGAATTAAATTTCATATCCCCATGACTCTTGAATTAACCTCATGACCCTTGGACTCCTAAATTACCTTTGAACTTCTATTTGACTCTTTTGTCCACATGTAACTTCACATATTCGACATGTGACTCTTGGAATTCCACACATTTATATTTTTTCATTTTCTTGGAAATACATTATTAGGTTACACATGATGATGTGGAAGGATAGATTGACACATACAACATTGTGATGACACTTGTATAAGCCCTAACTTGGAAATGATGACATGTAACATCATGATGATGTGGAAATGCAAAGCTCGTTTCTTTGCTACTATGTCTTTGACTTCTTCATGATAGGTCTAAGCAATACTTTTATCTTCATGAAATATTTTCCTTGTTCTTCATCTCCACCATCCGAAGGGTCCTAGCTCTACATCAAGACCTTCTGAGTTATGATAGAATTCCTTCACTCTATCATGGTCTAGGATCTGCTTCATGTCTTCTTGATGGTCCTTTTCTCTGCTTCTTCTCTGCAAGTGCTTATTTGTGTTGTCTCCTTGAAATTTTCCTTGAGAATCACCTTTCCATGCTAAGATGGTACACCTTCCAATGAATATCACTCATGAAGAGGAAAGATTATTATGAAAAAACCATCTATTTTATCTCTACCTTGCTTATGGAAAAAACAACTTGATATTAGCCTATGGAAGGACTGATAAGGAAGGGCTTGATGAGAAGGGCACAATTGAGCTCAATAATGGCTGAGGAGAGCACCGTTGCTCACTAAAACTAAACCATGCTCTATGAGGAGGATCTCTTCAGGGTCCAACATAGTGCTCAAGTGAAAGGAACAATGTGATGAGCTTGATGACTAAGACTATTCCATGCACTAGGCTTGAGGGAGTAAGAGCAATGAGAGCGTAGTTTGGATTAAAAATGGATGAGAGGAGGCCTCACTGAGCTCTAGGACTATGCCATGCAATGATGAAGTGACGTGAGGTAGGGAAAGTCTTAGGTACAAATAGGGATCACAGTCAATAGTGTGAGAAATACTAAGCCTCGTTACTCTGCCATGCACTAGGAAGGATGGGGTGGCCTAAAGGATAGCACAATTTTCCTCAACATTGGCCCATTATCTACTGTAACTATTACTTATGATGGGAGGGAGAGGCTTGAGAAATTCTTAAGCACACTAGGAAAGGTTGGTGGTTAAGGGTTGAGTCATTGTTAGTTAGAACTGTTCTATGCGTTGAGAGGGAAGGAGAGGCCTACAACAAGCACAATTTTTCTCAAAAGTGGCATGTTCTCTATTAGAAAAGAGCTTTGAACCTCATGCTAATGCATTCTGACTTGGCAGTGACTGTCTGTAAGAGGATATTTCACAACTCACTTAGATGGGTAGTAGAAGGAAAGTCACTTATCCCAAGAGATACTTATTGCACTATGAGAGGGAGGTGACTTTGTATGGTGTAGTCTTTTTTTGCATAGGGCCACTAGAAATGATCCATGCACTATATAAGGTATAATTGATCAAAACTCAATGGAGTGATTTAGTACAAGCAAGAAGGGTTAGGTGACTACGCTTTGAAGGCATTTAATGTGTATCCATGGAAGATGACCTTGAAGAGGGATTAGTGAAAAAATATGGATCGGAAATATCTCATCAATGAGGCTCATGGATAGGCTATGCTCATCACCTGTTGAAGGATTGGATATTTCATAACTTCCACTACAAAGTACGACCAAGAAGAGATCCAAAATGATTGTGTGTGGGACTAGTAAAGTGAGTGAGAGAAAACATCCAAACAATACTCAAACATCAATCACAGACATAAAATCCTTTAATAGAATCTTGAGGAATGCAAATGACTCATGAACCTCAATGACACCTTGAAATGACAGCAAAGTGATACTTATTTTTAAGTGTGATAGTTAATACAACACATTACAACACTTTGAGTACATGTTGCAACAGAAGTGTCGACTGTGACTCGAAAGTGTGCTGAGGTGCAAGAATTTGTTGAACACATATCCTTATGACATATATGACTATATAATTCAAAATAGTGTGCTATAACTACCTCTAGTGATGTGAAAAGGTACGACACATACAGGAGTGAAAATAATTGGAAGCGACACTTTCTACAGTAAGAAAACATGAAAATGACACTTGCAAAGGCTAAAGAAATTGAAAGTGACACATGATAGAGTGAAGATAACATGAAGATGCCACTTATTAAAATTAAAACAAGCATTAATGACAGACGTGAATGTGAAAGTGACACTTGTGAAAGTAAAAGTGTGCATAGGCAACAATTGGGAAAACTCACCAAGAAGAAAACACAATTGCAATCAAAGTGAGAGGGACTGCCAATGGAGAGTTCACGCTAACTGCCAACAGTCTAGGCTTGCATAAGATAGGTGTGCTCATGAATTTATCAAGGACCAAGAATGTGTAAGAAAGTGAGTTTTATAATTTGAGAAGAATCCCATAACACTTGACAAAGCATCAATTGGCCATGAAGTGGCTGGAATGCATATCATGAGATACTCAGTAGGTTTGAAAATTCAAGTGTAGGAAATTTTTTGGAGGGCATTGATCATAACGTCAACACTTGGAGACACACTAGTAGAAATCTAGCTTCTCTATCCAAGTTTTATCCTTAAATGCAAGGTATCAGTCTTTTAGGAACTATTGATTCACCATGTAGATTTCCTTGGCTTTTCCACTTATCTCAGTTAAAGATATAATCTCTTCTTTTCCTTTCGCAACTTCAAACATATTTACAAGACAAGTCACACCTCAACTATTTTGATAGGGGAGAAGGATAATAAGTGTACCGATATTTTGGGGATCATAGTTAAGCACATCACCCAATGTTTCGTTATTGTTGGTGAGCCTATTCAATACCCGACAGAGTGACCTCAAGGAAACAAAAGTGTCTCTTCGTTGCCAGCAGGCCAATTTAGTACCTTGGCGAAGTTTCTTGCTTCACCTCTCTGTGCATGAAGTTTTTATATTCTTCACCTCTTTATCTAGTTAAAAATAGAATGTGCAAAGGCACTTATTTATTTTTATAGTGTAAGAGGGACCCCAACTTATTTAATTTTCAAGCAAGTTTGTTTCATTGTTTAAGGGATTTAAAAGATATTTGAAGTTAATATGCTCATTTAAAGTTTTTCCCCTTTACCTTCTCTACTTGATTGTGTCGATGAGTCAAAACACCATTAAATACAAGGCTGAGTCAGGAATGAATATCCTAATAAAGATACTTTAAAGATAAGCCAAAATAGAGAAGTGGTAACTGATTAGCCAAGCATTGTTCATCATCAAAATTTCCCTTTTCAATTTTCCACATTGTCTTTTGAGCCAAAAAAAGTATATTTTATGAAAAGTATTATTAAACAAAACATTAAATAAAATACAAGACAAAACAAGGGAACAAGACCAAAAGGACAAATCAAATGGAGGACTGGACTAAAACGTTCAACATGTGTGACAAAAATGAGAAAACAATGAAAAGACTAAAGAGAGAAAATGAAGGATGAGTGTACCAATGGAACTTGGAATGCAACTAAACCTACTCCTAACCTAACCAGCTAGAAGGTCAGATTCAAGTGTAATGAAATATCTAGTGTAACCATTGTAGTTGTTCCCAACCTGTAATCACAAGATAAGAGCGATTAAAACATATATATGATCGTGTGCAAAAGGAAGGATAATAACATGAATATATTGCGTAGAATAGAAGGTATTTTCTATATTGAGAAATATGTGCAATCCTTAGTCAACCTGCAACTTCACATTTTTGATTTAGAGAATAATGAAACAAACCTTCAAGGATTCTTTTCATCTTCATATGTATTGTCTTTCTTAGGAAGCATCAAGAAACATCAGAAATTATTATTTGCAAAAGGGATTTCGATGTAAAATGCTTCCAGCCAATCATACATTGGATTTTTAAATCCAAACTATCATCTTGGAAAACCTTAGATCCTTGAGAGAATGAATTTCCAATTAATGGCATGGAATCAGGATGAGAATGTTGTAAGTGAAAATGAATCTGATCATATTCAAAAGGCTTGTCAAGATAGTGAGGACCTGACATAACCATCAGCAAAGGCTAAAGTGCCTCAACTATTTGACAAGGATCTGAATAGTAAGATGATAAACCATAAAGATGAGTCGATGAAAAATAAATATCCTCCAATATACTAGTGGGAAAATGATTATTTGAACGACAATTACTAGAACCAACATTATGATCAGATGGATCGATTAATATATTATATTCTTAGTTAGTAGAAAACAAAGTAGATTAGTTTGAGAAACATTGCAAATTATTTGAAGAAAATAAACATATTCCTCACATGTAGGATGTAAAAATCAATTTCCTTGTACCTGGTTACAAACTGATAGAAAATCACAATCATTGAAAGAATTGAAAATGAATGCTAGTATAGAAAAAACATGAAACTAGTCAAGATGTAATGGGTGAAACAGAGGAATTTAATTCACCATATAACTCAAGAATTCACTCACACTCAAAAGGACATATGATGACATAATGAAGATGATTAACATCATGACATTCACAAAAAGGACTGAGAGTTTATTATTTTCAAAAGTATCTAATAGGTATGTGTCCTTTAGCCCATGATAATATTTAAAATGATCAACTTCATAGCTTTTTTCATCCATGAAAGGTATATGCTCCAAACCTGAATTTGATATAAGAGATTAGCATGAACATGAACTAACTGAAACAAAATCCTCAATTTGATCATAAACTAAATCTTGAAATTCAGAAGAGCTATGTCCAAGATACCACAAGTATTTCAAGAAGGAATTTGCATTCGGTGAAACCATGGAAAGGAAATAATTTTATGAGAAAATCTAAATCTGACATGGTTCATGGATCTCATTGCAATTGTGAGAACCTAACATAACCATCAACAAAAGTTGAAGTGTCTTGACCTATATAAAATTCCCATAACTTTCAAGGAGTGTAAAATTTCATTTTGAAGATTGAATTGGACCATGCATGGTATGTGGATAACTGCTACTAGTAATTTCAACAAGACAAATATTATCAAGTTGGTGGTCATTTGCATCATTGATTTGATCATATTTTCCAACTTTAAAAAGAAATTACTCGAGTCATAAATTTCTTCTAAATGCACATCAAAGGATGAAGGGATAGGTTAAATCTCATAAATGACCTGAACTCAAGATATTTTCTCATGAAAGATTAGAAATGATAAGGAATAGAATGGATACTTAATGATTTGATTGCTTCCCTCTTCATCATGGATAACTTCACTACGTTGTGTCAATTGAAAGTCCAACTCATTAGATGATGAACTTGAAGAGAATGAAGTATCTTCACCACAAATTAACACATTACAAACAGTAGGGAAGAAGGGATAGTGAGTTGAAGAGGAATCTTCCATAAGAACATCTTGTTTAACCAAATTAGGTTCTAGATCTAAATCTTTCAAATCAAAATATTCTTGAGAAACAGAAAGATGAGTTAGTGCACTTTGGAATTCATCATGATATACATTAGTGGAATCATCATTATCATAATGATGGTTTCCCAAGGCTTCAGATTCTTTGAGAAAATTAATTTCATTTGATTGACTACTGAAATTAGTAGATTCAAAACCAACCCAGAATGGAGAAACATCATATTCACATAGAGGGCTTTGAAAAAGAGGAGAAAGATTGAAAGAATATTCTTACTCCTCTAACTATGAAATGTGACTACCTTTTTTAGGAAACCAACTCACAAAAAGATAGAACAGATAGATCAACACCTTAGAAATAAGCCTCTTCAAGGGGACAACCTCCTTTACATTACAAAAATGAACAATTCGTAGATGATTGAAATGAGAAAACCTCCTTTCTATATATAGGAGTCTAAGGGGTCACAATATAACCAAGCCTACCTAACAATAATAATATAAAGGCACAAAAATAACAATAGAGGGATTCAATGGGGCATAGTAATAACAATATGGGGACAATATGGGCACAACAATATTAATAAGGGATACAACTACAATAGTAGTGGGGGAATCACTAGTATTATAGGGACCTAACATGCTCCTCTCCTTCAAAAAAGTGTTTTCCTCAATGCTTGAGTAGTTTTGGATGATTTTGTATAAAATTATCATCCTCCCATGTGGAATCTTCAGGGGATAAGTTATTCCACTTAATGAGATACTCTGAAATTAATTGATTTCGTAGCTATCAAGTTCTTGTTTCTATGACTGCTTCCGGTTCCAATATAATTTATCCTTCCTCGTCAAGTTCTAGAAATATTGTTTGAACTAGGAGCTTGTCGCCTATAACCTTATTTAAACATGAAACATGGAAAGTTGGGTGCACTTGAGAAGTTGCAGGAAGCTCCAATTTGTATGCCATAGTACCAATCTTTTGCACCACCTTGTACGGACCATAATACTTCGGTTGTAATTTATTATCCTTCTTAGCTTGCTTGAGGGACATTTGTTTATATGGTTGTAGCCACAGGAATACCTAGTCACCTACATCAAAACTTCTTTCGTTGCAATGTTAATATGGTTGTTGTTTCATTCTATTATGCACCAACACGAGGTTATCCTTTAACAGTTGGAGAACTTGTTGTTGATGCTCGATGTGATGTTCCACTGATTGAACCTTAGAATTTTCTGTTAAATATGAGGTGATGGATGGTGTCTGATATCCATAAAGTGCCATAAATGGGGTCATTTTTGTTGCAGTATGGAAGGAAGTGTTATACCACCATTCAACTAGAGGCAACCATTTGACCCATTGTGTCCATTTATCAGATACAAAGCAACAAAGATATCCTTCGAAACATTTGTTTACTATCTTAGTTTTCCCATCAGATTGAGGATGATAAGATGAGGTATGAGCTAACTGTGTACCAAGACAAGAAAATAATTTTGTCCAAAAATTTCCAGTGAAAATGGGATCTCTGTCACTTACAATAATCTTTGGATTTCCATGTAGCTTTTGAATTGTTTCCATAAATGCAGTAGAAACTGTATTGGCTTTAAATGGATGTGATAATGCACAATAGTGTGCATACTTGGTAAGTCTATCAACTACCACCATGATGACACTCTTTCCTTCAGACTTGGGTAAACCTATGATATAATCCATTGAAACTTCGTACCAACATTGGCTTGGAATGGGTAAAGGTTGTAATAGGCCTGGGGTCTTAATTGTTTCAACTTTATTTTGTTGGTAAACCAAACATTCCGCCACAAATTTTTGAATATCCAATTTAAGGCCATCCCAAAAATATTATTTCTTAACCCTGTGGTAAGTTTTTAAAAATCTTGAGTGCCCTCCTAAGCGGTATTATAGGGACCTAACAACCTTGCACCTGTTCACTACCTAGATTGGAAAAATGAAAACCATAAGAGTTTGAAAGAGACTGATCAAGTAGATTAAGGGGTTATGAGAATGGGATGATAGAGGAGGAGAAGTATCCCTTGAAAATATCATGCTTTCAATTAAATCAGATTCAATAATGAAGCTATGAGTGTTAATATCATCTTGAAAATTCAAGGGATTGGCCTTCACCCTACATTCAAATATTTCTTGAATGAGATCTTAGATGAATGGATCAAAAATTCGATTCACAGATTTTCCCAATCCCAACATTGAAAGGAGGAGAAGGAATAAAATTGAGTGGTAGATTCCTCCTTTGTGACTAGAAATGTGTCATGATCAATGAAATCTGGGGGAGCATTGTTAACCAAGGATTTATCTATATTTCTTTTAGGAGATTTGAACCTGTAACAACCCCGGTGAAAATTCCATGTAATAAAAGTTAGTAAAGGAAAAATAATAACCATGATTGATGGAACACTTATTCCAAGTTGAATGTTTGGAAAGACAACGTAGTTTGGGTGTTCATTTTGGTTAATATGTTGAAGGAAATTGCTAAAGGAAATGGCTAAGGCTTTGGAAAGGAAAAATGACATTTTTGGCACATTTATTTATGAAAATAATGGAAATTAGGAGAAAAAGGAGGTGAAAGGTCATAGGTCATATGTGAGGAGGGAAATGAAGGAAAATAATGGAAAATCAAGGAAATAGAGGCCTCATTAATAAAAAAGCTTTTGAGGATCAATTCAGAGACTTTTGTGAGTTCAATTTTGGAGATATTTCTCTATTTTCTCTCTCTCTCATACTCTTGGAAAATTATAGTTTCTTGTAGCACTCTTGGAGGAGTGTGACATACTTAGAGTTTTGGAGAAAGAAGGCAAAGGAAGAGAAGGAAAGTGCAATAGGACATTAGGATCAACAAATACAATTGATTTGGCTTGCAGGTACCGAGTTGTATGTATGTTTTCCTTACTAGTTTTGGGATGCATAGCATATGCATGTGGATTATTGGTCATGATCTGTCACTGGCATGGAGGATTGCCTGGATTGATAGTGGATTTGCCTAACCTTTCCATTTATTGGATAGCCATGGTGTTCTGGATTTATTTCTTTGTTTTCTAGTTGGTTTCCATGTTCCTTTAGCTTGGGTTGAGTTATTAGTTCCTTGAAGGCTTGGTTGGACAAGCACTCTAGAAGCTTTGTAACAGCTTGGGTTGAGTTATGAGTTCTAGAAGCCTTGGTTGGAAAAATGATGTGGAAGCCCTTTGTGGGTCGAGTTACTAGTCCTAGAAGCCCTAGTTGGACAAATTCTTTGGAAGCTCGATGACAACTATGGATTGAGTTACTAGTCTTGGTAGCCTTGGTTGGAACAAACGCTCTAGAGCCCTGCAAGGCTTGGGTGGAGAACAATCTAGTGATGGGTTTATGATGTTTGGCCGTGAGGTGGAACCACTTTTTGATGGGTTGAGGTGGTTGGCCTCTAGAAGCCCTGGATGGTTTTGGAATTATGTGTTTTATGAGATCCCACATTCATGCTTGGAATATCACATGGGGGTTAGTGGCTGAAGAAATATTTGGCTCAGCCATTCTATGGTCGGGTGGAGCGTGGTAGTCCCATCCTAGGTTTGAATTTTTCATCATCAATATGAGGTTGTTTCTCCTTGTATTTATATGAGTATTATATTGGTTTATATTTGGATCATATGAGTGTGGTTTGTTTGGTATTTCTATTGCTATTATGATGGTTATGTATATGTTTTATCACAATAGATATGTATGTGTCTCATCACATTTTTACTTGTAAATGGATGCATAATGTATCGATGATCTAATGGATGAAACTGCAGCTAATGAGTTGAGGCATCAACGCTTCTTATCGATTTTCAGCTGAGTATGATGCCCTTATGCTTATATATCTTATTTACACATGTAGATTACATAATTGTGATATGCTTGATGAAATGCCTATCATGGCTTGTATGGGTCTAGTGAAGGGCTTGTTTAAGTAATTTCGCTTGTGTCATCATTTCCTGATTATCTCTTTGTTTTGAAGGTTTCATTCAATTATGGACAATGACCTCAGCTCTAGGCCTAAAGAAGTGGCTCAAATCCCAAGGACGCTTGCAAAACACTGAGAAAAATTGTCCCTAAATGTTGGCATACCCTATCATGAGATCTTCTAGAGCCTCCTGGACGTTATTAGGCCCATAGCATGGGAGTGTTTGCAGGTCAAGTGGTATAAAACCTCAATCGGACCTAAGGACTAGTTATCATAAAGTTTGGGATGGTTCTTAGGAGTCTCATTGCTGATGTTAAAGGTTTGTATGGTGTGTTTATGTTGGTTCCACTTCCTTAACATGACTTAGGAGGTCAAATCATATCACATTAACTTCTCATCACGTGTTTACCCTGATTGGCCAGTTACTAGGGTAGATATGGGAGGAGGGTGCTACAGATTGGTATTAGAGCATTGTTCACCCCTTGGACTCGATGGGTTGTGTGTTAGTAATGCATTCATGTCACGTGTTGCATTTGCATCTATTTTGTTGTAGGATCATGTTCTTGTTGCATTTGCATGGTATGTGTCATGGTTGTAGTGATGTTTCCATAAAAAGTTGATGGTGTTGTTGTCAAGTGTGTCGTTATGAGTGTGTGGTTGATTATGAATTTCTTATGCATGTTAATGTCCACATGAGATCAAGTATATAGTGATGTGGTGGTTTTTGTCATGCATTAGTTCATGGTATGTGTAGTTGATATGGTCATTCATCGATGACCGAACTCTAGCTAGAATGATGGGTACATGCTTATATTATTATGTGTTATGTTTCTATATGTCATCATTATTATGTTATACATGTATCACGCTATTTTGTTGATCTTGCAAACAAGATATAATCCCCTAACTATACTAAGGTACATTGGTTTATTGTGATTTGGTTTAGCTAACATGATATACCTTATAGGAAGAGATATCAAAGATGAATAGAAAGATGGTAGAATACAGTTCCCTAGAATCTCCCTATCGATCAAACGAGCAACATGTTGTTGATAACTCTTCTGATTTTGCAAACACATGGAGAAGATTAAAGGTAGAAATAAGGATTTGTAAGGAAGACAGTGACAGAAGCATACAACCACATGAGAAACAAGCAGAGGTAAATGCAATGATACTTTAGACTTTGTCATATTTGTAGTGACATGGACCACTTTGTTCCAACCATGAGAAGGATAACAAAAGTAATGGGGAATATGCTAGTATGTCTCATGGTGGTATCAAGTCGGATAGAGATGACTGAATGAGAGATGGAAGGTTGTTGGAAACTTCAGATAGGAAAGGGGATGGACACAAGCATTATTCTAGTTCTAGTTTAGATAGGCACTATGATTGTCATCATTATCACCTTTACAGGAGGAGTGACAGGGGATATTTTCTAGATGAGTTTAAGAAATAAAAACCACCTACCTTTGATGGAGATATGAATAAATCACAAGATGCAGAGGCACGGTTGCTTGGTATGAGGAAGTTATTCATGTTACATGACTACTTAGAGAACATGAAAGCCAAAATAGCTACATTCAGTCTCAAAGGTAAAGTAGACATTTGGTGGGAAGACATGAAGAATCTCAAATGTATTCATGATGAGGAGTTGGCATGGAGTGAGTTCAAGAGAATATTCAAGAAGAAGTACCTATCAGAGAGATACTTTGATGTCAGGGAAAAACATTTTGATGAACTAAGGATGGGATCGATGACAGATGAGGAGTACACTAGTAGGTTATTGGAGCTACTGAGGTATGTGCCTTACCTCAAGGAGGAGAAGGCCAAGATTTAGAGATTGATTAGTGGATTTTTGATTGCATTCAAAGACAAGATTGACTTCAATGAGCTTACATAATTGGAGGATGCCATACGAAAGCTAAAGCACTACTATGAACAATCGAAGCGCAAATCTGAGGCTAAGCTAGACTAGAAAGCTAATTGAAAGAACAAAAGAAAATGGGAATAGAAGTCAGAAATACCTAGAGAATGCAGTTCCATCTAAGAAGCTCAATGCATCATACAGAGGACATGGATGTCGATCCAAGGAGTAGAATATGGATGTAGGATAGAAGCCTATAGAGTGTTGGACTTTTGGAAAAGATCATTGTAGGGGAGATTGTTTGAAGAATTAGGGTGGAAGGCCTCAGTTATATAGTGCATAGGAGGTGAAAACTATTGGGGATGTTGGTCAAAGCATTCCTCATATCTATGTAGTGCTGGATAATAGACAGGAAGACCATCAGGAATCTATTATTCACATGGACAGTAATATTTAAGATCAATTTTTTTCTATTTTGACTGACCCTACATCTAATTATAGTTATGTTAAATCTGACTTGGTGGATAAGTGTGGTTTGAATAAGGAAGTGCATGTAGAGTCTTGGCTAGTGTAGTTGGCTACAGGTACAAAGAAGTGAGTTCACCATTCGGTAAGAGCTTGTGAATTTGATTTTAATTGTATTACTACCACAAGACATTTCAATGTATTCCCATTGGAATTTTAGATCATACAATATGTTGTTGGGCATGGATTGGTTATACCTTCATAGGGCCAAGGTGGATTTTTATGAAAAAGATATTGAATGCTTGGATGAAAATGGACAACCAAGAGTTTTGTGGGGTAAGAAGAAAGCAATATCAGTTAGGATGGTGACAACTATGCAAGCAAAGTGTCATCAGAAGAAAGGGTATATTTTATTTGTAGTATATATCTCTAGTGACAAAGGTAAGGAAGTTGAAGATACAAATTTTTTGAGCAGGTACCTAGTTCTATGGAAGTTTCAAGATGTATTTCCTAAGAACATTTTAGAGATTCCACCTCACATGGAGGTAAATATTTATATTGAGTTGGTGCCAAGGGAAGCTCTGACATCAAAGGCACCTTATAGGATGAGTACACCTGAGTTAGTAGAGTTCAAGCTACAATTGAAGGAAGCACTACAAGAAAAAGGTCATTGGTGAGGGTCATGACTGTGACGGACCTTTAAGGTACATGACCAATGTTGCATATGGTGACGGTCTTTAAAAAAACGTTGTTGTAAGTGTATATAGTGATGGTCCTTTAAGTTTTTCACCAAAGCCATTTTAAATAGCACTTTTGGTGAGGGTCGTTAAAGGGTCATCACTAATTCTCTCTTTGGTCACACTTTTGGGGAGGGTCGTTAAAGGCCCATCACTAATTATCTCTTTGGTGACACTTATAGTGACAATATGTTAGTGATTGTCCCCAATTATGTTTTTGGTTACTTTTGGTGACGGTCAATAAATGTTCATCATCATTGATCATTCTAATGAGTTTTTGATGACGCTTCATGCCTATGATAGACCTTTAAGGTTTGTCACCAATGTCGCATATGGTGATAGTCTTTAAAAAATTGTTGTTGTAAGTGTCTATAGTGATGGTCCTTTAAGGTTTGTCACCAAAGGCATTTTCAATGACACTTTTGGTGAGGGTCGTTAAAGGCCCGTCACTAATTCTCTCTTTGGTGACACTTTTGGTGAGGGTCATTAAAGCCCCATCACTAATTCTCTCTTTGGTGACACTTCTAGTGATGATATTTTATTAACCCTCACCAATGCTCTTTTTGGTTACTTTTAGTGATGGTCAAAAACTATTTGTCATCATTGATCATTCCAATGAGTTTTTGATGACACTATGTACTTGTTACTGTATTTTTTGTCAAAAGATAATGATTTAAGACCATTGTTGTGGAGTATTTTTCATTATGTGTCAAGGTCATAGTGGTTATAATAGTCAGTCAATTTGTTAAGAAGTAATTAGTGTGTATCATTTCCATCAAATCATAAGAATATAGTTTTCATATGAGTCAACATATGATTCATCTCTATTAGGTTTATTATCTAGCAAATTTCCATTAAATAAAGTTCCACTAGTGTGTGTAGGAACTATATTATTTAATACATAATCAAGCCTATCAATTCTATTAACTAAAGAGACTGAGCACTCCTAGACACTCATGGCACACCTTAACATGCTTTGGAACAGTACACTAACATTCCATGGCACCTCGCATGTCTTGGAACATCTTTGTACCTGTAACATCTTTGTATCTAGAACATCCTTCCATAAGTAGGATGCCAAAACACATGTTGGCACGCCCTAGCATAGCATAGCACTCCCCTATCATGTGTTGGAATGCCCTGTAGTCCCTAGCATGCCCTGGAACACCTTAGCATAGTATTGCATTGACAAATATTATCACTTGGCACACATTGGCACTTGGCATGTATTGGAACATATTATTAGTGTGCCTTGCATGCCCCTTTTGAAAAAGATAAAGTCCTGACTTATCAACCCTCTTGCATGTTCATTTCCTTGCATTTTATCTTGGTTATTCCTTTTTTCGCCTTGAAACTCCTTGACACATATTGGCATACCCTAGCACCCTACACATCCTAGCATTTCATAGCACCTAGCATGCCCTGGCACTATTTCACACATGTTATCACACCCCAAAACTACCTAGCACACTCTAGCACTTCTTTACATTCCTTGATATTCTCTAGCATGCCTTACCCGTGCTTAGCATGCCTTGTCACTCCCTCCTTGGAATGACAACTAGCACTCATTGACACTCTCCGACACACCCTCATATTCATTCACTTCATGCATTTTTCCCTAGTGCTCCCTTGTGTTGTCCTAGTACTCCCCAACACTCCTCAGCATGCATTGGAACTCTCTAGCACACCTTAGCACTCTTCGATACATTCTTTCACTTCATAGCATGCATCACACTCCCTGATGCACATTGACACTTGGCATGTGTTGGAACTTGGAAAGTCTTAGCATGTTTGGCATGCGTTGAGATGACGTGGTGTGATTTGGCATGGTTTAATATTAAATTGATTTGAGATCAATTATTAGAAACTAGATGAGAAGAAACGGAGGAAGATTTGGAACTTAGAATGCATTGACACTTGGCACTTGGCACCTATTGGCACGGAGATTTGGTGTGCCTAGCATGCCCCTCATGGAAAAGGTAAATTGATGACTTATTAACCTTACTATGTGCTCATTTCCTTGTAGTTTAACTTTTTCCTACCTCTTGTTGCCATGACAGTCTATGGCATGCATTGTCACGCCCTTGTACATCTTGGAATGCATTATCAATTGGCACATATTAGCTTTTTTGAAATGTCTTCGTACTATCTTGCACATGTTATCATGCCCTAACATTCCGTAACACACCTTGGCAATCATGACCTCACAACTAGTATTACATTTTTCCATGGCTTGGGAACCTTACATTCACTAGAACACCTCGGCACTCCCTAGTTGTCACGCCCTCTATTATATTCCTCCACAATGTCCCAGGTTCATGAGGAGATTAACAGTGGTAACCACAGACCATGATTACAGTTTGCTATCTAGCCCTAAAAAACTAGATAGGGATCTCTCTATGAAATCACAGCCAAGAGGTGACAAGAATGTAAAGGATTTTAGGCTAGATAGCTAGGCTCGGGTGGGTTTTTGAAAATTTAAGCTCATCATGTTTGCTTGATGACCCCACCCCCATGGGTTGTATTGACATGGTTTGGTGTTGGCTTGGTGAAGTGGTTATATGTGTTTTCAAGGCTGCCTCAATGAAGGCGTGTCATGTCATGTTCTTCTCTTTCAACTGATGGAGTACTATAACCTTTATTAAGCTATGGTGAAAGAGGCTGGGATAATGCACTTTGCCCTTCAATTTCACCCTTTAATACATTTTGGTTAGGCTCCTATAGAAGTAGCTGAACAAATTTAGAGGCTTGGCAGCTGTAAAGTGCATGAGCAGTCTTATGTGCTATTGATATAGCCTAGAAAATATGCCCTCACATGTGAAGAACTTCATGATAACCTTCATCATTGGTGCATATCTCTCCAACAAGTATCAGAATGGGAAAACATGTGAGTGAGCTCCTTTGTATTGTGATTTCAAGTAGGTTTTGTCCTCTTCTAGGTCTAGGTTCATGCCTTTGAACCAATTTTCACCATGTTTTGGTATTCTTGCAACTTGAGAGATGGAATCCACTGAAAACATGAAATTAGTCCCTGTAATGGTGATCTTGTCTTCCTTCAAGGTGAGGGAAAATATACTTGTGAGATGCTCATGGTAACCTACTTCCTGCACTCTTTGACAAAACCCTAAACAATTGACATCTTCAAAGAATTTCATGACAAATGGGGAGGAGGTGATTTCATTGCAATTAGAGGGCTTAAACCTCAGTATCTTTAGACCAAAAGAATTGATGCTATTATAGCTAGGTGGCTTTGGGCTAGCCCTAAATCCACAAATATGATACTTTTGGTCTATTTAGAGGTGCTTGCGAGACATGAGAAGGATTGAGGGTGGGGTATAAAGGACACATAATGTTTTAGTAAGGATTTAATTGTCAAGAAATTATGGAAACATTTCCAGGGAAATGGTATCTGGTAATAGGTTATTAAAGAGAAATATCTAAAAAATAGATAACTTAAGGAATGGAATAAAGAGGCAGCTCCAAAGAATAAGGTGGCATCTTATATATGGAGAAGCATGATGAGAAACAAATATTGGATACGACGAAATCTGAGATGGGAGGTTGGAAGGGAGAATAGGATAGAAATAGGACTAGATGATATCAAAGGGGTGGAGGGAATACATACTCTTTCTATTCACATCCTTGAGAATTTACATAAGAAAAGGATTTACTTTATGAACAATATCTCTTGTGATTGAGGATCTTCTTCTGTTACAAGTTATTGGATTAATGCATTTGAAATTGGATTTCCAGAGGATCTATTTTTGGAATGGGCATGTTTCACAACACAATTAAGTCTAACAGGTTCAAAACTCACTAAGAAGAAAAAAAAGCTAAAATGGAAGGTGTTATGTATAATCAAAAGATCTCGGTTAAAGACATTTATAAGCATATTTCTCATGGACGTGGCTTGAATGATAATTCTTTTTGGTTTCATAACACGTGGATATGGGATATAACTCTCAAATTAAAATGTTTTATGTGGCTGGTGGTCGAAAATAATATTTTAACTTGGGTAATATCCATAAAAGGGTCTTTGAGGATCTTGGAAGATGCTCTTTATGAAAAGAATATTTAGAAGACATGGAAAATCTAATTCTAACATGTACTTTTGCGATCTTGGTATGGAGTGGGGTTCTTCAAACACTTAAAATACATGTAATATAGAACATGGTTTCCATTTAGAGATGTATTACTCAATGGTTTGAAGGTTTCACGACATATCATTCTGTGACTTTCTATATTTTGTGGGGAATATGCAGAAGAAACAATGAGAAGATTTTTGAACAAACAGAACGAGATACTAGAAATGCCTATTTAAAGATTTTCGCATATTTTATGGAGATATGGCTAATGAAGGAGGAATAACCTAGAAGACATTTTTGACTCATGGAGCTATGGTCATACTTTATTTTTTTTATTTTTTATTTTTTATTTTTATTTTTTATGGAGCATCCACCAACAAGGTTTGTGGAAGTGGGACACATTCAATTTTGAAGCAAGACAACACCTTCCATTTCAATTGCTATAGTGGCACGGGGTCAAATAATAGAATTGAGCTAATCATACTCTTGGGGGATCTTCTATGTGCTAACTTGATTGCAATTGAAGATTTACATATGTTTGGAGATTCCAAGATGATCCTAGATTGGGTACAATTGAGAACAAAATTTGCACCAGCTTCCCTTACTTTCTGAATGCAATGCATAAGATCTTTGATGAATACCTTTCAAAGACTAGCCTCTAATAATGTCTATAGAGAATAGAATCAAGTGGTAGATCTCCTCTCAAAGAAGGGATGCAACTGTACATGTGCCAAGGAGTATTTTCTACTTAGTTTTCGACAAAGGAATCCTTTTGCAACTTAGGGATTTTTAATTTATAAAGGAATGCCCTTGAAAAATTTTCCTTCATCTTGTTTATGTGTCATATGTCCATCAAAATTTTCATATATCACGATATGTTTTTTTCATGTTTCAATCATATAAGTTATATTTGTCATCATAAAAAAGTTTAAGCTTTTTTTGTGAAAATTGATATAGTAAACAATTTTCAAAAATAAAAGAACTATAATGTAGAGTAATAAGATACTTAGAAATTTAACCATTTTATTTTGAAGTCTAATGTATGGCATGCAAAAACATTAACAATGAAATACCAAAGTATATATCTACTTTTTATTAATGAAAATCAATAATTTTTTCCTTATTAAAATAAAAAGAAATTTAATCTGTCTAAATTCTTGAATACATGATTAATCCAAATCTAAAATAAATAAAATAACAATGTTGAATTCCAGTTCCTAGTCCACTCGACTAGTGCACAATACCTCATTCAATAGCGTTGTGAACCATTACATGTAGCTACATAAAACAGTCCCACCCAATTTTAAAATTAGCTTCATAAAAAAACTCTAACTTCAATCTAGACTAGCATAGGGATCCAATCGAAGTTTTCGTAGCTTGGTTAATTGAGACACCAAACATACAATGCTATAATGTACCACACTTTCAAAATCATCAACAACAGCTGCAATATGAACTTCGTCGTAACTGATAGTCGAGTAAGTCAAGAGTCGACGTCAGTAGTTGCATCGAACTCCCATATATTGGATGAGTTAAACATGTCAAATCAAGTGCCTCACCAATGGGAGGTCACTGGGTCAAATACCGAAAACTCTTGGGGTCAGGTTAGTAAATAGGCTGAGGGGTGTTGATTCCCTTCGGGTGGTGTCCACTCAGTGTTAAACAACCCTGGATGTAGCGGCTACCCACTGACCCGAGTATCCGTGAACCAGTATGTGAAAAAAAAATATATAAGATTAAAGATATTATTTGGTGGAATTTACATGCAATTGGGGTTGATTTTGAATATTTGACAAACAAAACTTCAAGATCCATAGCAGGGTTCATCAGAACTACCATATTGTATCCCTTAGATACATGTAAGACCAAGTACTAGGCAGAGGTTTATGCCAGTGGTCGAAAAAAATACAAGTTTGTAGCTCCAACAGATATTTTCCTTAGAATTAAACCGGGTTGTTTCTTTTTTTTTTAATTTATTTTTTTGAATTTAGTATCTAACACATGTATTTCCTTAGAAATCATCTGGGTTGAGTATTTGAAATGGATTTTGTATCTGGTTACAATTTGGGTCATTGGTTCCTTGCATTATCCTTGGGTTACTGTGATTAAATTTCGTGGGTTTGATCCTCCTTAGCGCACTTGGAACTCGCTAACACTCCCTATCACACACTCTTATTCATTCATTTCCATGCAATTGAAACTCTTGCTCCCTTGTGTTTCCCTAACACTCCCTAACATGCGTTGGTGCCACACCCTGGAACCTAGCACATCTTGGCATGTCTTGGCATGCCTAACATGTCTTGCAACCGTCTCACATGTGTTAGAACTTCTTTTCATTCCATAGCACACCTTGGAACTCCCTAGTTATTATGCCCTTATAGATAGCCTTACTTTTTTTGTGATTTGGGAATCCAACCAAGTCATTGAAAAAATAGTGTTGTGCATAGCCCAAAGTCTCCCTTTATCTAAAATTGCTTTTTCCCAACCCCTTATTGGTCTACATGTTTTCCTTGTAAACTAATTCAATGGCCTTGAATAAACACTCTTCGATATCTACTTTGACTGGAATCTAAATGCAATGCCTATTAATTGAAACATACCAATTAGGGTCCACATAGATAAATCTACCAATCTTCTTGCCAATAGTGTGAAGGGCCTCCTCTATCTAGAAGACAAAGGGAGGGCTCAACAATATAGCCCAAAGTTGTTTCACTGAGATATTTTTGTGAGTGGGATTAAAATCCACCAACCATGTTTCCAGGACTAGACTCAATTGCCTCCGATCCCATTTTGTCTCCTTCAACTTATTATAGTCCACCCTCAGCCAAAATTGAAAGCCTGTCCAACCATGAACAAATCCATGGAAAAATGTCATATAACCCAGGGCTTCCATTCAATCCATATAGACCTCAATCCCATGGCACTCAACCTCCTAATCCCTAAGCCCTAACCCTTTTCTCTTTACCCTTTATTCCTAAATTGTTAAACCCCTTAAATCCTATAACCCCTAAGCATTTCTCCGAAATCAATAGGTACTCCAAAACTAATATTCTTCGTCATATTAGGTTTTTTTCTACTAACCCCTCTAAAAAAACCTCCAAGAACTAGTAGGGTCCAAGGAAAAGAGCCACAAAGTCTCTAAATTTGATCCACATTTTATGGATAGTCACATTTCTCCCAAATATCTTCTACGTATTTTCTTTCAAAGGGAAACAATATGTTCTTCTAATGTCCACAAGTGCATCTAAGTTCACAATAATAAACTAAGGTTCATCTCCAAGTTGCTCCAAGAATATTTTAATCTAATAGAAGAAATCCTCAACTACAGGAATGGCACAATCTTCAAGTTATCCATATCTAGGTTCATCCCATTTTGACTCGATTTTTTGCTCCTTCGATACAAATCTAACCAAGGTCATCTTACAATTTGATCTCCCTTTTGCACTTGGTGATAATACCACCTCGTTCTTTAGTATTGGATTTCTTATAGACATAATTACACAAATACTCTCAACATATGTGGGGCTATCAGGCAGATTAAGAGGAGGAAACAAAGGTCAAACTCAAACTTATTGTCAAACATACGTCAAACATATATAAAAAGTTAAATAGTATACACATGTAATTCTTACATTGTTTGATGGTTTTGGATTAACTCCACCATTTTATTTACCCACGTTTATGTTAGTTTTCATTCCATTAATTCTTCAACAACCGCATTCAATTTTCCAAGTTCCTTGACTTTTTCTCCCAATATCTCTTTTTCTTCATGCAATTGAAGTTGATCTATAAAATAACAAATAAAATATCTTAGATGAGGACATGGAAATGTCAAATAAATAAATACAAGTGAAATCTATGGATCTAAATACCTATCAAAGCTCTATTAAAGGAAAGGCAAGCACCAAAATCTAGCGAAGAAGAGCCATGAGAAAATAAACCAAAAAGAAAGAAACAATTCCAAGAGATATGGAGGATGATGCAAAAGAAATGGATGTAGAGTAAGTAACTGTGACATGAATTCTAGAAGCGCTAAAAAGAAAAATTTGCAAACAATAATGTTACTGGGAATAGTGTCCACTCGGATGCTTCTATTGCCACTAAGACTAGTAGCTATCTTAGAAACAAACAAGTAAAGTCTACTTTCGTTTTCCTTTATGAAAATAGATAAGAGTGGAACAAAGGAGACCAACCTTAGTCTTGCGCTTCATTTCCTTGTTTGATTCCTCTCCTTCCTGATAGAGCTTTGCCGCTTCTTCTTCGTCTACCCAGCTTCAAAGAGCACCTGTGGAATCATAGCAACATACTACTATCAAAGAACAAAGATCTATATTCATAAATAACACAGGACTAGATATGTGTTAACCATACAAATGCATATATAAGTAAACATATAAGAATATGGAGGAAAACTTGAATAGCTTTATTAAGATCAAAAGTAGAAAGAGGATTACAAACATATGTTCTGACCCAGCATCATCCTCCAGCAAGAAAGCCCTTCTTCACCTCAAGTAAAGCTTAGATCACCCAACACTATGAAGTTTACACCAGAAAACCAACAACACTTCTCTACAAGATACAAGATTCCAGCGTCTGGATCTCTGTGATGAGGGATCCATATATAGATGATTGTAGGGAGGTGAGTCAACTTTTGGGGTCTTTATTAGTGTCCTCTCTCTGATAGTTCTTGATTCCACTTGGATAATGATTATCTCTTAGTCATCCTTGGTCGAAAACAAAGAGGCAAGTGTCAGAGGGGAAGCTTCTGGAAGATTCCATGATCTTCCACCTTGCAATTTGTCCCTGCCATTTGTCCATTCCCAACCATCGCACCCTACAGAGGGGCCATTCAGTATGCATTGCACCCTTTACACTGGGAAGGTGATATGCATCGCACCCTCTGCACTGGGTTTTTAGTATGGTCCATTTTTGACCATTTCTGAGCAGTTTTCAGTGGAGAACTTCTGGGAGATGATGTAATTAGCTGACCTTGTTCATTTAGGCAGTGAAGCAACACTTTTAGGGGCCCTCAGTTTATGAAAATTTATGATTGGGGTTGAAGTGCCCAAAAATGTCTATAACAGTTGCCCCCTAAAGCATGAGGTTGTTAATCTTTTGATTTCGGGTGAAATGCTTTACCATGAGGATCTGAAGTTTTTTTTCGAGCTGGGAGGTGACCTGTAATAAGATACAATACAATACATTATCTTGAAAACGTTTTTTCATGATCTAGCTGAGGCAGGAATTCCCATGCTCAGCTTTATAAATTCATTTTCATGTACATAGGACAGACAATCATCTGTGTGGCAAACTGATGATTCAAACTCATCATCCTTTGATTTGGATGATCATCTGTTCGGCAATGATGTACATTTGATGTCTTTATGTTCCTGAATATATCGCAGCTCGGATGGATGAAACTAGATCCAGGGTCTTCAAAACTCATTCAATCTTCACTCAGAGTACAAGTCAATCCATGTGAAAAATGTTCTGGAGTCGAACATGGAAAGACATCGCCTGATTACCAGCCAATGATGTAAGCTGTTAACAGGCGCGGGAGGAATCACCAATAATGACAATGACCCCCAAGGTACTACAGTACAATTCGCGTGGTTTGAAAAAGGACTTGGGGTCGAAAAACATGCAAAATCTCTCGGTCGAAGGCCATTAATGTAAACCTGTCGCTGAAAGTGAGAAACTTGCCATTGAGGCACGCAAGATTCAAAGTACTAAAATGGTTGTCCCTAGGTCAACTTCTTGGATAATGAGCTGATGTTGACAAGAGGTGACCCATCGTAGGAGGGCCTTAATGAATCCCACATATACGACATGGAACGAAGCAAATGATTTTGGAGGTGAAAACGATCTAACGATACAAGGTTCAGGGTGACAGTCAGGAAAGAATGGAGTATGAGTGTATTGCAGTGGGTGAGATATAGGGGAATTGTCTAAATGACTTCTCTTGAACATATCGGCGACACTGACGATGGATTGGTAGCATTAGCCCCAAAGATGGATGGTGTGATGGACCAATGGTGATGACCAGTGAGCAGAGCAACCCATCTCGGCTTGGATGCAGAAGGAAAGTGTCATGTTCAAGAGCAAGTTGCTACCAATAAAGTTTATTAAAGTTTTCTTCCCAATTTTCCCCAGTCATTGTTGACAGGTGTCTCTTTATTTTTGTCAAGCTTGAGGAGGATAGCATATGCTTGTTCTATAATCCACCCTTCGGGCGAACTTTTCGCTATATTTTAGCAAGCCTAGCGACAGTGAAACTCATTCTCGTCCATTTGGACGAGTTTATCGCTATTCAGTTTTAACGAGTTTAACGACAAAGATAACTCGGTCCTTTTCAATTTTAGAGAGTCTGAAAGGGATAGAAAGGAGACTCCAAAGATTCTTTTTTGTCATATAATCCCTTAAGTCTGAAAAAGCGTAAAATAATACGAAAGGGATGAATTTTTGATAGTTTTAACGAGCCGAACAAGACAAGCGCTCGATATTTTGTGTAATAACCCTCAAATCCAAAAGATAAAATCTAGAGGAGGATAGCACTTTCGATGCTTTAACGAGCTGGAGAGGCCAATCGCTCGACAATCTTTTCATACTTTAATGAGTCAGTTGAAGAGCTTAAAGGAGACTCATTTTCGAGGAACGAGTGATGATTTTGGGTAGCAGCTGATTCCAGGTAAGGTTTGGAATTTTCCAATCATGGCAGTGTCACAAGGATGGCTAATAGAATCACTCTTCACAGATGTTCCTCGAAGGGGTTAACAATCATATGGAGGTGAATGATCAGCTAAAAACAGAGTGGAGGTGATGATGAGAACACGAACAAGGCTCAAAAGCTAGCAATAAGGCATTCACAATGGTTATTTACCGGTTCATTTTTTAATGAGCTTAAACTCTAGGGGAAACATTTGTCTATGTTTATTTTTTAACGAGCTTGAACTATGTGCTAAAACTGCTCGTGGCGTGTTTATTTTTAAACGAGCTTGAACCCTGCGGTAACACTGCTCGCTAGTTGTATAATAAGGAGGTCTCATTCAAGATGCCATTTTTTATGGGGCTTGCACCTTTTGAAGATTTTCCTCGGATCCTTTCTTTATGCAAGCTAGGAAACGACTAGCCTTACGGGTTTCAAGGGTTAGATGTCCTAAAAATTTAAAAAATAAATAGTTGCTCTTCGCTTGCATGTGGAAAGGTTTGCATGCCCCTAGGTATAGGGAAAAATTCTCAGGTTACCATTAAAGTTCCATCTGCGTAGCAGATAAAATGATTCCTTGGCGATGTCTACTGAAATAGACAAAGGTGTGTGGGTTAGAGTTACTCCACTCACATAACTTTAACGAAGGTATCTTATTCCAGCCTAATCCCATTTTCCTGTGAGGATGGGTGTGTCAGACTAGTCATATATCCTCCACGGAAACCTACTCTATACCCAAGGTTTTCCTGCCGAAGCAGACCAAGGTGCATGCCCCCTTGGGCTTCAGTCATATCCCCTTGAATCACTCAAGCTCATCAGGTGGATGGACTGGAGATCGATGAGACATTCCTTGCGTGAAAAGACCATTTAGGGATGACATTTGACTATTTGCAATGTGTGAACCAGGGAATGACATTTGGTCTATGAGCTTGACCATTTTTCCTTCGTGCGGAAAACACATTACTCTAAAGAGTGAGGAGACGATGGCTCCCATGCAATAAATATAGTCGCATCCAAGGACTAGATTATAATCCAAGGGTCCTTGAACTACCATCACATTCATGTGAATGGTTTTCCTTCTCAATGTAATGGGCACATTTGGAAGGATCTCTAATGGTCGACTGGTTCCTTTGTCGAAGCTTGTCAGATTTCTCATTTCAAGCAAAAGCGATGGCGAACAAAGTGCTTTCCAAGCAGTTGAGGAAACGATACTCACAGAAGCCGCTTCATCGATGATGGTACCATGCATGACCATTCTGTAAGCTTGTATAATGATTCGGAATGGTATGCTAGCTGGTAAGCGAGGTCTGCCTAGTAGATTCCAGTCGAAGGAAATGACTAGGTTGCTTGGAAGTGGGACCGAATAGATGGCTGGGTATGACTCTGATGAACTTCCTTCCCACGATAAAGGAACGGGTGGACTGCCCCCAAGTTCATCGGAGTCTGTGTTTATGAAAATAATTTGAACAGTGTCGTTCTCTTTCTCTTCAGTGACGGTACCATTCGAAGATGAACACTCCGAAGGCAAGACCGGGTCAACTGTCGTCTCGACCTTTTGACTTTCATCTGGTATGGATTCAAAGGGTTCATTTTCAATGATAGACGCTTTGGCTGACCACAATGACGGGCCAGCCAGATTTTCAACCAGTGGTGGACTTGGCAAGAGTTTTTATATCCAGGAGGGAGCCATAGCGGTGAATCAGGACGGTCATCCAAAACTCTTTTAGCTTCCTCAAGGAAGGGACAATGGTGGATGGCGTGATTGCCTTCACACAATTTACAAGGAAATCTGGGATTCCTTTTCTATCCAGGTGCTTCACTTTCACTGGTTGATGGTGTGCATTCAACATGATCATCAGAGGTTGACACCACAAGATTGTGCAAATGAGGACACCAGTCCCTTAAGATCCATGGGATGCAGGGAAAATCTCGGTGATAGTGGTCTCCAATGCAAATGACACAAGGAGATTTAGGTTTAGATGGTGCGGTGTGAGGGTTTTCACTAGATGACACTTGGTTGCCCCCTTTCGATTTTGGTTCCTTTTTCTTCTTTTCCTTTTTCTCTTTCTGCTTCTTCTTCTTCTCATTTACCTGATTTTTAGCTTTACCAGCTTTATCAAGCGAAGAAGAAGGAGGAGAGGGAGAATCAGACGAAGTAGAAGGTTGGTGGGCAACTCTAGTATCATCTAGTTGTTGACTTGACTGTTTAGGAATTACGGTATTCTGAACGATAGAGGTAGAGAAGAGCCAGATAGGCAAACCAATTGTCAACCTTGGAAGTGACAATGTGGCCATATGGGGTGCACCAACATCTCCCCAAGAGGAGAAGGGACTAGGATTTCCTCCAAGGGGAAATCCTTGGTTGGAAGACTCCATATTTCTCAACCTAAAGACCAACGATGGAATTTGTGATTTTATTCCGATTAAAATAAATTTTAGACGCTTTGACACAACTTGTTTTTTCAATTTTAAAGAGTCAAGAGAAAACAAAAGATGACTCTAGTCGCCTTCAATTTTTAGTGAGCCTGAAGTGACAAGTGCTAAGAGGACCTTTTCTTTTAAGGAGTCTGAAAAGGAGAAAAATATACTTCTCTGGAAATTTAGACAGAGGGGATTACCAAACCAATCGTAAAACCATAGAATACGTTTTATGGTACGACAGTTAATCTTCCCGAATGCTGTGTTCAGTGCATTGTGATCGATAGGGCGGCAGACACAGCTTCCTAAGGATAAAGGATGCAACCTATTGCGGTCTCCCAAAATATACTGGATGGTACGTGTGAGCACAAGTCCGTACTAGCACTTTCCATCTCAAAGTGGAGGAATCATCCAACCAACAATACAAACAACAGTTACCGGGTTTTACGACGCCGGAATACATCTCTAGCCTAGACCTCTAGATGTTGTGTGTTAGGTTCCAAAGCGTTGTTAGATTCATTAAATTTATTTTAAGTTGATCTTGCTTAAAAATTTGCCTTTCAGGTTCACCACGTGATGTGTATACAATTCCTAAAATTTAGTCTAAGATGATAAACAAGTGTTTAATCTTCTTTTAGCAATGAAAATCCTAGCTACTAAGGAAAGAAGGTTAAGAATATTTCAATAAAGAGCACAAAGCACATGCTAAATGCACTGTCCTAAATCAAACCAAGCAGGCTAAATGCAAATGCACATGCATGTATTTTTTTTCAGCCTTCTTAATGTATGAATGATGATAAGAAAGCTAAGTGCAAATCTGAATTATTTTGAAAGCGACAATACTCAACAAATTTCTTTTCAAAATGAAGTAAAGGTAAGAGAGACACTTTGTGATTTCGAAATGAAAATTGCTTTTTGACACTTTAAAAACTACTAATTCAAATCATATACAATAGTAACTATATAATAAACTATCAAGAACAGTGGGATTGTCTTCTATGATTGAAAATGATAGCTACGACACTTTCAGATCAAGAAACGACAGTTCGAATATGCTACTATTTTTGCAAAAGAGAACTAAAAATGGCGCACAATACATAAAAAACTTACAGTTCTTTGCACTATGGAGGCAGAATAATGTAAGAGAAGGGGGTTTTCATAGAGATACACTGACCATAGATAGCAAAACTCCTAAATAGGACAGAAAACAGTGAGGAAAAACCAAAGTATGAAGGTAAAGTTAACCTTCCCTGACAATCGCACCTGTCACACAATGAATTCAGTATGCAGCACACCTACTGCACTCGGGAAGTGCGATACATATAGACTGCCTTAAAGGTAGGGTGTGATGGTACCAATGCGAGACTTTAAACGAGTTTTTACTCACAATTTGCAATTCAGTTTAGGGATTTAGGCTGAGTAAGTGATGTTCAGTATATGTAAATCACAGGGTTGATCTAAGGAGGTTACTAGAGCCACCACTTAGGGAAATTAGACTATTTGCAGATCGATTGTTTAATTCATAAACAAAACTCAGAGATAGACTGAAGTAGCATTGATCTACTTTACATTTGTATAACAAATGTAGTTCGAAGGCTAGCTGGCTTGGCTTCAGGCTCTGTCTGTAAGTTTATAAAAGAAACAAGGATAGGCTAACAAACAATCTATTCTCTCCCCATTGGAGTCGCCATTTTGTTACTGAGAATAGTGTCCACTCAGATGCTGCTATTCCCACTAAGACTGGTAGCTATCTTAGAAACAAACAAGTAAAGTCTACTTCTGTTTTCCTTTATGAAAATAGATAAGAGTGGAACAAAGGAGACCAACCTTAGTCTTGCGCTTGATTTCCTTATTTGACTCCTCTCCTTCCTGATAGATCTTTGCCGCTTCTTCTTCATCTGCCCAGCTTCAAAGAGCACCTGTGGAATCACAGAAACATACTACTATCGAAGAACAAAGATCTATATTCATAAATAACACAGGACCAGATATGTGTTAACCATACAAATGCATATATAAGTAAACATGCAAGAATATGGAGGAAAACTTGAATAGCTTTAATAAGATCATAAGTAGAAAGAGGATTACAACCATATGTTCTGACCTAGCATCATCCTCCAGCAAGAAATCCCTTCTTCACCTCAAGTAAAGCTTAGATCACCCAACGCTATGAAGTTTACACCAGAAAACCAACATAAGATACAAGATTCCAGCCTCTGGATCTCTGTGATGAGGGATCCATATATAGATGATTGTAGGGAGGTGAGTCATATTTTGGGGTCTTTATTAGTGTCCTCTCTCTGATAGTTCTTGATTCCACTTGGAGAATGATGATCTCTTACTCATCCTTGGTCGAAAACAGAGAGACAAGTGTCAGAGGGGAAGCTTCTGGAAGATTCCATGATCTTCCACCTTGCAATTTGTCCCTGCCATTTGTCCATTCCCAACCATCGCACCCTATAGATGGGCCATTTAGTATGCATTGCACCCTTTACACTAGGAAGGTGATATGCATCGCACCCTCTGCACTAGGTTTTTAGTATGGTCCAGTTTTGACCATTTCTGAGCCGTTTTTAGTGGAGAACTTCTAGGAGATGATGTAATCAGCTGACCTTGTTCCTTTAGGCAGTGAAGCAACACTTTTAGGGACTTAGGAGCCCTCAGTTTATGGACATTTATGATTGGTGTTGAAGTGCCCAAAAATGTCTATAACACCACCGCACCACCACACCCTTCATGTTAGTCCTTTTGCATTACCCCACCAAGTCGTCGAGGCAAAGACAAAGACTTTTAACGTCAATTGTCGAATATTAGTTCCGTTCCCTAGGCTTGTTAGTCACGACCTCCTCTACCATAACCAATAGCACAATGCGGAACCTCATAGGTGAAAAACTCTTTCTTAGTCACATGGCACAAAATATTCCCATTCCTCAACCACATAAATCGAGGCTCACCTGGAGAACATGCCCGTTGAACTTCCCAGGGCTCGCGAACCTGCGATGGCAGTTTTCTCCGCAAGTGCTGGGGAGATTTACCATCCCTAGGATCTGTCAATAACAACCTCTTCTGTGTAAATCACTTGCATCGTGAGAGGACCCCCATGGCCGCGATGACGTGGCCCTTAGTGACGTATTTTCCCCATCAGTGCCACCCACTCCATGTGGCACCACAACCTCCTTCCATGTGGCTTCTTATTCCACGTCAACTCTGTAACCACATCACTGATTCCACAGTTTCCTACTGACATCATGATGATGTCATACTACAATGCAGTCCTTGTTGACCATTAGAGTGGTACCTCATGATTATATGAAGACAATGCTCAGACCGGGGTTTGTCACCCTTATCCCTGATCTCTCCATTTAAGCTATCTCTCGAGGCTAAGGGGGGTAGACCTTATGGGATAAAAGAAGACCAACTATGGACCAGTTGGGTTGAGAGACACAGCAAGGCAACTTAGCACCTGATTGATTTTAGAAACTAATGTATTAGTGCCTTATGGAGTTAATGATTAAATGATTATTTATTAAATGTTGGAGAAATATGAACCTTGTAAAACAATCATTTATCATCAAATAACGTAAGCAAAGATTAATTTTTCCAAATGCAAGATAATCAAAAAATGCACAATGCCTGAAAAATATTCCAGCAATTAAAATTTAAAATATTAAAAGCTTTAAATAACCATGCAATTTTAAATGCTAACCAGTTATCACTTTCATATAGATAATCTTAAAATGAACATTTAAGCATGTTTAACAATATAAAAATGATAAATATTAATCCCAAATCAAAAATCTATTAGCCTTAGAAAAATACATCAAAATTTGGAAACGTGACAAAATATGCTAAGACTAAATGTGAGAAAAAAAAATTCAAATTGTTTTTTAAAGAAAATAAAAATAAAACTCAAACTAATCGAGAAAAAAAAGGATTAAAACCTTTTATGTTGTTTTGGGACTTTATTTTTTTAATTATTTTTTAATTTTTTAAACTTAAACATAAAACAAAACTAAACTAAATTAAAAATGAAGATTAAACTAAACTAAACCTAAACCAAAAATAAAGCTTAACTCTAATCTAGATCTAATGCTAACTTTATAAAGTTAGAAACTAAATAAAAGAGAATCGATTTTTTTTTTTTTTTTTTTTGGATAAGAAAAAACAAAACAAACTTCAATTAAAATTTTAATAAATATAAAACTAAACAAAAATTTAATAAAATTAAAACCAAAATGAGCTAACACATATATAGACAAGTAAACGAAAATCGAAATTATTTACTCTTTAAATGAACACAGGTTTGTTGCACGGTATGACGGTGGAGGAGTTTCGAAGATTGGGAAAATCGTAGCTTGGGGAAATCGTAGAAGGGAGAACTACGTGGACATAGAGGAGACCAAGGGTGCAATGAAGCGTGAAGATCGATGAGGAGTTGCTTGGAGATGAATGCATTGACTGAAGAGGGAGAAGCACAGTGTGTGAAGGACGTGTGAGGAAAATAGACAATGCAAATTGAAGATGATGGTTGCGTATATGAGTTTGAGTGAAAAAAGCAGGGTAGCGGCAGCAAGGAGAAGAACGCAGGGTTCACATGGAAATGAAAAGGCAGAAAGCATGGAGCTAGAATAATTGTGTGAGGGTTTTGCTAGCCTGGACGTTGGAGAACAAATGCGCAGAGGAGGAGAAGCGACGGTTCACGATGGGCAGCAGATGGATTTCACGTAGGGTTAATGGAGAAAAAGATGGATACATGGAAGATTTCGATGGATTTGCTGACTTGCTGTGTGTGCAGGTTGCTGGAAACTGAAGGTTGCAAATTAGCTGGATAATGTGAAGGTATGCGTGAAACTGAGGCAACTGCGTGAAGGAAAAAGAGGCAGTGTTGGGGAGGATTGATGTTTTCTAGCAATGTGGGGTTTTGAGTGCGTGAAGGCAGCAATAATGTTGAAGACCCACTTGCAGGTTGGGTAGAATGAAGCTGCACTTTGAGGGAAAGAGCTGATAGATAGTAATGTTGGAGCTTGGCAATAATCCAGGAGCTCCACCCAGCTTCTCTAAAAATAAAATAAAAAATTCCTGGAAATTAAACCCCAACAAATATATAGCTTCGACCTTTTTAAGAAAAATTGAAAACCTTTTGATGACTATCCCTGCAAAAATGATGTTGAGGCCAAATATTACCCTCTAGGGCCTAGATATGGCTTCAGAATAAGATTATGTCTTTAGATCTGAAACCTATAACAACAAAAGAAAAACACCCTGAAATAATATATGGGAGAATTAAAAATAAAACCCTACAAAACTAGTGACAATATTTACAGATTTTCGACTCTAAGTAGCCAAATTTGTCAATAATCCATAGTAATATTTTCAGAATTTCATATTTACTATGAGATACTTCAGAAAACCTCTCACGCATTCAAAATATAAACTTAAATGATAAACCTAGGATCAAACCTGGCTGAGCTCTGCAAGAAAATGCTTTCCGGGAGTTGGCTGGTTTAGCCGAGAACTTCCCCAAACGCCCATTGATCTTCACAATCTATATTTTTAGCACAACTCATTTCAACTATCAATAAAGAAAGAAAAAACAGTACTAAAATCCAAATCCAATGGAGATACCTACCATTATTTTCAGAAATTCTATTGCCATTCAAACCCTAGTGAGTAAACAAGATACCTATGTTCAATATCACTTTTCATCAAGCTATTACCAATTGCTGAAATTAAATTTATGCAGAAAGATGAAATAGCTTACAGTATTTCAAAAGAGTAACACTAGCAAGATTTCAACCCCAAAGTCTTTCTTTATAACACAAGAAAAAGGGTTACAAGAGAGCTTTCTTCAGCACAAGACTCAGATCGAATGATTTGAAATGACCCCTGATATCCTATTTATAGGAAAATTTCCTAACAGCTAGTTCAAGTGATCCATGTCAAAATGATATCGATCATCGATGAGGATCAAAATCTCTTTTAATCTCATTTGTCGAATTTTTAAATGCATTTTAATATATCAAAAAAATAAAATCCTGCATTTATTTACTCAAAACTTTGACTTATTATTATTTTATTATTTTATTTTATTTTTTAGTTATTTTTATTTTTTTTAATTTTATCTTTTATTGTTTATATCTTTTATTTTTTGGATCGTTGAACTTAGCTTTCGGAAAAATCACCTAATACCTACGACCTAAGACTTTTGAATGGATTAAAACAATTTTTAACCCTCAAGAGACTTTACATCATGACTTTTACAATTTTATATCTCAAGGGGGAAGACCCATTTGACATAGACCCTCATAGACCACCCAGTCTTGCGACAAAAATATAATCTAGTAGATCAAGCAATTTGCAAATAACCTAAATAATTGGGATTATTTCCAAATTACTTTTACATAGCCTCGAAGCACACTAGGATTCCCCTAAGATTCTAATGACAAATTCCATTCTAGATTTAAGGTTAGGTTGAAGGAAAACTCTGCCAACCATGGATCGGTGAGACAAAAAACCTTCCAGAACGTAGATTATAATTAGAAAATTAGTTTTTCCTAGGAAAATTACATACATGACTCAGATTTGCTAAAATTATTTACAATTTACACATGCAGACTGGGTTTACAACATAACATGATTGGGCTGATGATGACAGTCGAATGACACGGACACGTCGATGAAGCGCTATCCCTTTTGCGAAAAAGGGGGTGTACTGCTATGGGCAGTTGACACGTAGTGGTCAATATCTGTCTCTACTTGGGGACACGTTGTTGCATTGTACGAATGTGAGAATCCAGAATTTGCCTCCACACAACACACAACCAAAAATAAGTAGCATCCATCCAAAAATCATCATATAACATTAAGCACATGAAAGATATAAGCTCTTCATTTATTAACTATCTAGTAACAAGGAAAGTAAATCTAATCCTAAAACAGAAATAGAATGTTGAAATTACAAGGAGTAAGGTTAGAAATACAATACATAGGATGCTCCATGGCATCAGATATCATCTTTGAAGAACAATTTGAGCATTTGGCCATTTGCAGGTAAATCAAATGGTTCGCCATCCAATCTGCTCAAGTGGAATGAGGTTGGTCCAACAATGTCTTGGATGATGTACGGTCCTAGTCACAAACTGTCAAACTTCTTATGTTTTCCTGGTTTTCCATTCTTGCAATCCCAAAGAAGTACCATATCTCCAACCTACAAAGATCTAGATTGAAAGGATTTATCAAAGATTTTTTGTCTTACGAGCTTCATCTAACTGCACAATCTGATCTATTCTATTTTGAACAACATCTTTATTAGTAGAAAAATGCTAAAGGAGCTGATAAGCTAGCAATTTCAGATGCACTGGTAAGGTTACATCCAAGCCATAAACTAATTCAAAGCGAGATTTACCAGTAGCTTTCTTTTTAGTAATCCTATCTGCCCATAAAGCATACTTGACTTTGCTATCCCATGATCTCTTATTATCTCCTACAATCTTCTTGATAATGGTTATGAGATTCTTGTTACTTGATTCAGCCAGACCATTACCCTGAGGATAGTTATTTGATGAATGAGATAATACAATGTTGTACTTGAAACAGAAAAACGAAAACTCTGAGGAACTAAAAGTTTTGGCATTATGAGTAGTGATCTTAGCAGGGACACCAAATCTAGTAATGATATTATTTTCAATGAAATCTATAATAACCTTTTCAGTGGCATTCTTAGCAGGAATGGCTTCAACCCATTTAGTGAAATAATCAGTAGTAGTCAAAATCCATGAGTATCCATTGCTATAATTTTCATGGAACTTCCCGATGAAGTCCAGACTCCAATGCTGAAAAGGTGCCCCTACAATGACAGGTTGTAGGGGCAGGGTAGTAAGCTTCTGTTTCCTAGTGAATAGTTGACAAGCCTGACAACTTCTAACAAACTTATGCACATCAAAAAAAATTGAAGGCCAATAATAACCAACTCTCAGAATTTTGTGGGCAACAGTTCTAGCAGCATAATGACCACCACAAAATCTTGAATGAAACTCAAAGATTAATTTCTTGGACTCAATTTCATCAACAAACCTAAGAACTATGCCCTTAGGATTTCTCCATCCAAGGCCATCCTTCAGAAGGCAATACTTAGTGGCTTTTAATCTAAAATCCCTTCTCTTATGAGCAACAAAATGGTTAGGACATGTAAGATTTATCAGCTAATAAACAACGTCCTTGTACCACTCATGCTCTCCTAATCTTTTTAACTCAGACAAAGATAGATCGCTAAGACCAAACAATCCAAGAGTCTTTTCGTTACCTTCGGTTAACATTTGAGCCAAGCCTTGGCCTTTGACTAGCTTGGTGGGTCTGATCTCCAAATCATATTCTTGTATTTTAGTAACCCAGCTAGCGTGAGTCCCTAAGAAATTAGTTTGAGTTAATATATCTTTAACAACAGAATGTGGGACGAAAGCAATGATTTTAGAATAACCCACATAAGTTTTGAAATGCTTAAGAGACTTGACCAGGGCATAAGCTTTCTTTTCCATGGTATTGTACTTTAATTTGGAATTTTGAAGTGCTCCACTCATGAAAGCAATAGGCTACTCAAGACCATATTTATTCTTTTGTAAAAGGGCACCAGCAATGGTATCTTCAAAAGCGAAAGAAAATATCATGAAATCCTTGGAGTAATCGAGACTAACTAAGACAGGAGCTCTTGCAATAGCGCATTTGATTTCCTGAAATGTCTTTCTACTGTATTCTTGCCAAACAAATTTTACATCTTTCTTTAGAAGACTTTGAATAGGCTTACCTACTTCTGTGTAATTTGGAATAAACCTTCTAAGAAAATTTGTCTTTCCAAGGTGTTTCTAGGAAAACTAGTGCCTTTTCGATCGACTAGCCCTCTAGGTTTGGCAGCTACCCTAGAAACAAATGCTTAAAGCAATTCGCGATTTATTCTATGTATAATAGATAAGAGATAGACAAAGGAACCAACCTCAATCTTCTGCTTCACTCCTTGCTTGATCTCTCTCCCCCTTGACAGAACTTGCAACTCCTCTCCGTACTTATCCTGCTTGGAGAGTACCTGTAGAAACACAGTAACAAAGAACCGTCAAAGCAACTTGATCTATTATATCATAATCATTATAGAATCAGAAATATAATGAACATACAATGGCATTCACAAATGATAACATTCACAATTGCATTTTTATATGAGGAAAACTCAAAGAACTTTATTAAATAGAAGGGAGAATTACAACCCAATTGTCTGATCCAGCATTAAGCCCTCTTCACCTCATGAAATAGCAAGGTCACACCAACAATAGAATGCTCTTTCTCAAATACCAACTATCAGCACTTCCTTGCAATTCACAACATTCTAGCCTCCAGATCTCTTAGATGAGGGGTCCATTTATAGATGTGTGCAAGGGTGTGATTCATCTCTAGGGTTTTGATTAGTGTCATTCTACTTGTTGCATTTGGTTCCACTTGGAGATTTATTGAATCTCTTACTCATCCCTAGGAGAATATGGAGAGACAAGTGTCATAGGAGAAGTTTCTAGAAGATCCCATGAGCATCCACTTAGCAATATGTCTCGGACATTTGTCCATCCTCGCCCATAGCACCCTATAGAAGGCAAAATTAGTATGCATCGCACTTGAGCAGTGTACCACTTAGTATGCATCGCACGTTGCTAGTGTAGCAGTCAGTATGGTCCAGTTTAGGCCATTTCTGAATGGTTTTTTAGGTGGAACTTTTGGGGAATAATGTAATTAGTTGACCATGTTCTTTTAGGGTATGAAACAACTCTTTTAGGCATTAAAGAGCCCTAGTTTATTGACATATAAGATTGGGGTTGAAGTTCCCAAATATGTCTATAACAGTTGCCCCCTTAAGCATGAAGTTGTAAATCTTGATGTCGGGTGAAATGCTTTATCATGAGGAGCCGAGGTTTCAAACTGGAAAGTGACCTGTATAAGATACAATACAATACATCATCATAATATAATTTTCATGATCTAGATGAGGCGGTCATTCCCATGCTCAGTTTTATAAATTCATTTCATGTACATAAAACAGATAGTCATCTACAGTTGCAGATTGGTGATTCTTCAGATGTAGAGTCATCATTCTTGGTCTAGATGACCATCTGTGCAGCTTCCGTGTACATTTGATGTTTTTATATCCTTGAACATATCACAACCTGGATGGATGAAACTAGATCTGGGGTCTTCAAAATTCATTCAATATTTGCCCGATGTACAAGTCGATCCATGTGAAAAGATGTTCTGAAGTCGAACATGGAAAGACATCGCCTGATTATCACCCAATAATGTGAGTTGTTAATAGTCGTGAGAGGAATCACCGATAATGATAATGACTCTCAAGGTACTACAATACAATTCACGTGGTGTGAATATATGATTCGATGTCGAACACCACGCAAAATCTTTCGGTCAAAGGCCATTGATGTCAACCTATCACTGGAAGTGAGAAGCTTGCCATTGAGGCATGCAAGCTTCAAAGTACTGAAAGGGTTGTTTCTAAGTCAACTTCTTGGATAATATGTTGATGTCGACAAGAAGCAACCCATCGTAGGATGGCCTTAATGTATCCCACATCTACAACATGAAATGAAGCAAATGATTTTCTAGAGGTGATAACGATCTGATGACATAAGGTTCAGGAATGGCGGCCATGAAAAATGAAGGTTTGAAGGTATTTTAGTGGATGAGGCATTAACTGGGTTTGTGGTTTCTCAACTGAATGACTTCTCTTGGACATGTTGGTGACACTGAGATGGATTGGTAGTGTTAACCCCAAAAGATGGATGGTGTGGAAGACCAATGGTTAGATGACTGGTGAATGAAATAACCCAACCTGACTCAATAATGGTGATGGAGTGAAAGTGTCATGTTCAAGAGTGACCTGCTACCATAAAATTCTTCAAGTTTCTTCCCTTTTTCCTAGTCATTGTTGACCAGTAACTCTTTATTTTTGGCAAGCTTGAGGAGGATAACATATGCTTGTTCTATAATTTGCTCTTCGGTCAAACGTGTTTCTATGTTTTAACAACTCTAGCGACAATGAAACTAGTTCTTGTCTAGAATGGACAAGTTTGTCGCTATTGTTTTAACGAGTTTAATGACAAGGATAACTCAGTAATTTTCATGTTTAGAGATTTTGAAAAGGGATGGAAAGGAAACTATGTCTCATCTAGAATGGACGAGTTTGTCACTATTGTTTTAACGAGTTTAACGACAAGGATAACTCGGTCCTTTTCATGTTGGTGTTAGGATATTCTGACACATAGGAATAGTTAAGTATAACTTGGTCTAGTATAGAGTTAGGTAAAGTGTGTTTCTTTACTATGTACATTTGTAACTTACAATTCGA
>APFE030617891.1:17109-39158 GCA_000404065.3 Pinus taeda | reverse complement strand
CAAGAGGCGCTGCAGGAGGTCGCTGCAGGAGGTCGCTGCAGGAGGCGCCGCAGGAGGTCGCCACAGGAGGCGCCGCAGGAGTCGCTGTAGGAGGCGCCGCAGGAGTCGCCGCAGGAGGCGCCGTAGGAGTCACCGCAGGAGATGCCGTAGGAGGCGCCGCAGGAGATCTGGTTATCTGGGTGACTTACTGGTACTTGATGATCATTTGATGTTTATGGATCCAGTATGAACATTGGATGAAACGTGGCCTTTCAGATTATGTGTTGTTCTTCAGTGTATCCAGTATGAAAATTGATGAAACGTGGTACCTGGAGGAGAGAAGATTGTAGGCTAGCGCCTACGTACTAGTACTTAAGCTAGTACAAAAGCAAAGGGGAATCTTTGGAGCATTGTAGCAGGTAGCAGCCTGCGTACTAGTAAATGGATCGGCTAGTACAAGAGCAAAGGGGTTTGTAGCTCCCGTACTGGTATAAGACTGCACTAGTACAAATATTGTAAAAGGATTTTCTTATTAAGAAGAAGATTGAGATGACTTGCAGCAGGTGGTTTTTTCTCCCGCATTGGGTTTCCACCTTAATATCATGGTGTTCATGTGTGTGCCTTATGTGTGATGATCTATCTATGTTACTGCATCTGTTAACTGATAATATGGTTATATGTTCTAATGCACATCATATGGAAGATCAATTAGCTTAATCATAAGAAAGTTGTGGAAGTAGCATATATGAATCAGAGTTTGGAAATGAAAAGTTTTATTAATGTGATAATACTGATTCACCCCCCCCCCCTCTTAGTATTATTTCCAACAATCAAAAACTGAAAAGACATGAGATACTTATCTTTGAGAGTTGTTGGGAGCTCTTTCTAGATCTTGAGGGAAACATAAAGCAATACAAAAATGTTTTTTCCAAAGATTTGGTAAAAACCTCTAAATTATAAAAAATATCAAACAAGTTATGTGAAGAAAATAACTTAATAGCGTAAGTCCCTAATGTTGGATTCTTTAGGCTTAACTTTATTTGATTATCCTCCTTCAACAAAGTTGGTTTGATCTCTTCCTCTCTTCTTATTCCTTGGATTCTCGGGACAATCACTCTTGTAGTGACATTTCTTATGGTATTAATAGCACTCTATCTTAGACATGTCAATTTTCTTCCTTCGTCCCTTTGATATTTTTCCTTTATGATGAGAAACATATGCCTTAGATACTTATTCATGATTTTCAACCATTGAGAGCCTTAATTCTTCTTCACTACATGCGGTCCATAATTGTTCAAAGGTGGGAGCTACCTTCCAACTGTTGATTCCTGAATCAAATGCACCCTAAGAGGGTGGAAATCACAATATAGCAATGATCACCAATTATTTGTGCAAAATAATCTCATAGATGGCCAAGATATTATCCCTGAGTGTAGCTATTTTCACAAAGAAGGTTGCCACAATATCTTCTTTAGTCATTTTCGTATTCCTCGGCTCATTTTTCAAAATTTCTACTTGACAAATATTCTTAATAGTGAATATCTTCAACAAGGCTCCATACATATCCTGAGCATGATTGATGTTAGCTATGAATGGGACAAGATTGTCTTTTATTCCTTCTACCATCAAAGCCATAGCCACCAATTCTCGATCCCTAAATTTTTCTTTGTTGGCATCACTAGCTTCTTTTGTAGGCTTCTTTACATTTCTTTTAACCAAGTCTAGAACCTTGATCTTTTTGAGGATTAGGCCAATACTCTTCTTCCAGGATCTGAAGTTAGGTGCTCCTTCAAGTTTTTTTTCACCCTTGATAGAGTTGGACATCCTCCTGGAGTAAAACGAACTTGTTCCCTAAGATAGTGCCTATGAATGGATCTGCCTTTTCTTCCTTCTTCACCATAGCTCTGATTCCATGTTGGAAAATCAGAAAGGAAGTAAATATTTTCTTGATCTTTATAATTAATTGTGATGTTTCTTATTATTACCATTTTTTGTATCTTCTTTCTTTAGTTCATCAAGTAATCACCAAAAGCAATAGCACATAAAACAATGAACACGAGATGTAGGTGCATGCCAAGGCAAAAGCCCTCCCTCCATAGAAAATCCATTCAAAGTAATTCTTCCTTTCAATATTATATTTTGAGACTCTTCACCCTAGAGCAAGAGTAAACCTTCCCTCCATGCCAAGTCAGCCTCTAGGAGATTGACCTCTTCCTAGCAACTTCAACTATGCATCAACTTGCAACAATTAATAGCTTCCAGCAATAGTCCAACTTGGAAGACTTCAATCTCCTAATCCAGAGAACAAAATAGAGAGAGATCACCAACAAAATTTCGATTTTCCTTGAATCCTTAGAGTTACCCAAACTCGCATTCACTTCGGCTTCTCGACAAAAAACTTTTCCAGCTACGCGCTCTGTACTTCTACCTAACAAAAATGTTTTTGCACTTCAGCCTAGTAGAGAGAATTTGAAATCGATGAGAAGTGCTGCTCCAAATGAATTCGATGTCCTTCCATTTACAGGCTTATTATGGGGTCGAATAGGGTCTTAGCCCGATATGATGTGGAGGTTCCATAATTCATATTTTACTCAATATTAAGCCTTTTTAAATTATTTAAAAGGCCAAGAAGGGTCTTTAGACTCGAAATAAATCCTAGAAGACCTGAATGGGGACTTTGACCTAAAAGAATGTGACCCAAGCATGAAACCCATGCTTTAATAAGTCACAATAATAATAATAATAATTAACTTCTTTATTCAATTTACAAGAACATTACATAATGACTTAAGTACATTATTGAAGACCGAACATAGTTACCTTTTATAACACCTACTAAGTATTCAATATGAGACATCCTTCCTTTAGAAGGTTGAATATGATGGTGCACTAATCAACATCAAGTTTGTGTTAGACGCATATTATACTCTATGGATGTTCTTGTAATATTCCCTTTCCTTGATATGGTCAGAGTGGAGGGAATCTGCACATTGTATTTATCATGGTATTTTCTTTCATTTATCAAAGGAACACAATAAAATAAGGTTTCCAGAAAGTCCATCAATCCTATAAAAGTGGATAAGGACCAGATAGTGAGATCATCTCGAATCTATCTATCTTATTGTGTTCTTTTCCTGAGAACTTTTCGTGCCCAATTCCAGTTTGATCTCGAGGGCAAAAACCCCGTGGGTGATATTTTTCTAGTGTATCCATCCACAGTCCCCGATTGTGATTTAGTGTTTTTTTATTTGATGAGCAGTCATGCATGCCATTGTAGAGGCTTCAATATTATTATATAGGAATTCATTATTTCTTCAGTTAATAATATAAGTAAGGGTTGCATTTCTTTAGATCCCTTGTGATCTATGTCTTGCTTGTCATAATTTCAATTAGAAAAATAAAATATTCTTAAATCTGTTGGTTATTCAGCCATTTGAGATCTTACAATGCTACCTAAGTTGTGTTGGGATTTCTTCTCACCCTAGCGAACATCTTCCATCTTCAGTGATATTTGATATCACCCTAGATGGGTTCTTATTTTCTAGTTTTCATATATCCAGACCAGATAGATATTGGTGGAAGGCCAAATAAGTCTATTTCATCTAAGAAGGATATAGCCATTGCCACCACAAAATCACAGAATATGAAATCGTAGATCATACTATCAATTCATGTGGCTTCAAACTCATGGAGTTATTAGTGTTCAAACTTGGGATCAACAAGTAATTTGGTAAGCTTTCTTGCTAGATTGTAAAGAGGTCGTGGGCTATATCACTGTGAAAATATCGCACAAGTGTGAGGTGGACAGGCCTAACGTGAATAGAGTTCAATGCCACACTAACCAAGCCAACTGTGGGGAGAACTGTAGCCTCGCATGGCAAACTTGGAACTCCATCGGATTGGAGCATGACGCCACTGGATATGGTCTTTATAGAATGAGGTGTCTAGAACAACCTAGTGCAAGCTATTGGATCAGATCAATGTGTGGAGCTAGAAACTTGAAGCACTGGAGGGTGTGATCGACAACCTTTTTGTCGGAAATATTCACTATTGCATGGAAATAAATTTATCACTCACATGTGTGATTGCTAGGAAGTATAAATTGCAGCAAAGATATAAAGTTTCTAACCATACGCCTATCTACCAACATTATGAAGCCATGAATAACCAACTCTAGGTCGCATGGGTTCAATCCACCATTTGGAAAGAAAAAAAATGAGAGGCATCACACTAGGAGAAGAAGAAATGTTTGGAAGGTTGTGGACCCATCACTGGCTGAAGCCAACTCAAGGATTATTGATTCGTGCTGTGAGCAGGATGCCAGAGATGTAGAAGGCATAGGAGCATTAGATACCCACTTATGAGGGTTCTCATTCAGCCAATCAGCCGCACTAGGATTGTATGAAGCCATTTGTTTGATTGGACGTGTTTGATTGTTCATCCTAGTTCGATCGATGCTACTTGATATATATTTTACTATTGTTTGAGGGTTTCCACAATTAAGATACGTAGCATTGGAAATCGCCCGCATAGTTTACGAACCTGCAACGGAAGGAGAACAGAGCTGACACCCTGGTATCAAATCTAGATACATCGTTGTAAGGCATCATATGATGAGTTATGGTGATGAATTGAATCCTTATGCTATTTCTTTGGCATATGTGCTTGGGTATTCCAATTGATTAAGCTTCTATCCAATAAAATGAAATGAAATCAGATCCAGGCATTAAGATTTTTGGAAGATTTCTTTCCTACCTTTCCATATTTCCTGTCGTGGTATTTTATGAACTGGAGCCATTATTAATCATTGTTTGTAGATGCCATACAATGAGCTTATTGGTTGACCACTATAACATTCGCTCACAGTAAGCTGAAATCCATCATATCAAGGCTGAGAAATCATATTAATTGGAGGTTGAACATCCCCACAACCCATCTCTCTAGAGGTTGAGCACATAGATCACCTATACTCATGCAGACAACTGACGAAGGGGTTATATTAGTTGTCGACCATGATAGAGACATACATGTCCGATCATTGGGCATGGGAAGCTATACCTATCACCATGCATCTGTCTCAGTGAAGGGTCATTGAGTCAACATAGCCATCAGCCACACAGGGATGCATTCCCAACTTGGCTCTTTGGAATTGCAGGTGAATAGGACTGAGAGACCCACTAATCTGCACACCGAAGTGGTACACCGAGAGGCCATATTCTGAGCTGGTGCTTAGAGTTTACATCCTCTCTGTAAAAATTGTTTCCTTACATAGCTAATGCGCTGCCCCATTTCGCTTGGCCTTCAAAACCAGTTTGTTGCACTACTGTTTAACCATCTCCAGATAAAGAGGACTCAATTTTTCTCTTCTTTGCATACTCATCATTATTTAAAGATGACTTGTATAAGTTACAATAAAATAAATAAAAAAAGGGTAATATTATCATTAGAAATATCCTTTACCTTCAAGTCTAATTGCAGAATATATTAAGCAGATCACTGATGGTATGAATTCTTGGGAAGAATCCATGGATTGGATCTGACTATTGTGCATCAACTTGACTGGTATTAATAAGAACATGAAGAGTTAAAGATTGTAATGCAAAAACCTATTGGGAGGAGTGTCAAGCATAGTACAAGGGTCGTGCAGTGGTCGCCAGGGATGAGAGGCTTCAAGAGCAAGGTGGATGAGTTTTCTAAGCCAGTGGAAGGGTTCCATATCAATTACAGCAGTGCCTCATGTCATTTGCATAGTTTCGGTTGGACATGATCTTCAGATGCTTCCTAAGGGAGGGTTTGTATTTGCTTAGTATTTAATATTCCTTTGAAGCATAACAATATATAAAGGAAGTTTTGGTTGTAAAAAAAAAAATAATAATTTAAACATAAGAGAGGGATAAGTTGGGGGTCTATTGAAAAGGTAGTTCTAAAAAGAGAGAAGGGTGATTTTGGATTTATCGTGAAGGAGTTTTTAAATAATAAAAAAAAAAGTGAGAGAAAGAAATAAAGAGAGAGGAAGGGAGTGTGGAGAAATATTTTGGACATTTAAAAATAATTATTGTGTTTTTTGGGGAATTTATTTGAGAGTATCAATGATTGTTGCATTGGGTTATTATTTCTATACTATTATTATTCGCCAGCATTAAAATTCCTTATAGAGGCTGAAGTTTCAAACCCAGTATAGATGAATTTCTAAAAAGGGATGTAAATCACTTTTATTGAAGAGAGATAAGGAGAGATAAGGAAGACTAATTATTCATATCCATTGATTCCAAACCATAATGTTATCATTTTACTTTTCAAAACACCATAGGAATCAACATAATAATGCATCAGTTGATTATCTAGGCTACAATACTTTTGTGGATCAAAAATGGCAACAACATAAAAGTCAAAAGCAAGAGAATAACAATAAGTCTTTCTCTTGGAAGGTCCATGTTATCCTTCAATAATGAAGGGATATCCGGAAGGAAGATGTAAATCGCAAGTGTCTCTTTGAATTTGGATCTGAATTGCAACAAAAAAAGTGAGACATAGACCTTCATAAGTTGGAAGAATTAGAAATTTAAAAATGGAATAAACTCAGCTGGGCCCCCAAGTCGTCTATTCTTTCATTGATACAACCTAAAATATTAGAGCATCCTTGTGGAGAGGTTAGAGTCATAGTTACTTCTTGCCACAGTAGGATCATAGATTTAACATCGCCACTACTACCTTACAATAATGATATCATGAGAGAGAGATTGTAGCTGATAGTAGAATCCCTACAATGGTTGAACAACATCATGCTTCCTACTTTTTACAAGTTGGACATGATTTTAAAACTCATGGCAGAGTTTAACTTTGGCACCTCTATGCTGAATTTGGAATGCGACGACTTAGTCTTTTAGTTACTCAAGAAGCTTTTACACCAACATTACATCAACTCATTCAGATTGTGTCAAAGAAAGCAGGAAAAATATTGTGTCTCTATTCTTAGAAGGAGATGCTCACATCTGCAAGATACTAAGATCAAAATTGCTAACAATTTGGAGGAAGGAACCAAAGATATCACCATCTTCATATGATCTAGTCAAGAAGTTGGCCAGGAAAAACACAAAAGTGCTTAGAAGGGTGCTAACTAGGAAGGAGTTGAGACGAATTGATGGAGCAAGCAAGAACAGAACGTACAACAAGAATGAACTAATGAGGAGAGGACTACGCTTCATCTGTAAGGGACCTTCAACCCTTAACCATTCATGTCCATGTGATAGGAAGGAGGCAACAAAGACAAAACAAGAGGAGATTCCTTCATATTGTGGGGAGTCTTCTGTAGTTGGGTCTATTTATTTTTATGATGGAGAGTAGCAATGCGATATTATTTAGGGAGACTTACAGGATAACAAGCATTGTAAATGCATGAGGAAATTCTACCTAATGGTGTTAATGAGGTAGATTCGTATACAACTGAGTCCATATGTCTCCGGGGGGTATCCATAGAGAATATGAATAGCCAAGTATAGATAATAGTGCACTAATGCATCTATGTTCGACAATTGAAGAGGCTCAACGACATATTGTCTTCACAAATGGAGGAGGCCAAGGAAATTTGAGTGAGGAGCTAGGAGTAGTGGACGATTGTGATGAGAATAATCATGAGGAGTAACATGACAGAAATAATGTTCAAAGTGAGCCATTCCTAGAGACTTGGTCAAAGGCTCAAGTTGAAGTTGTGGTCATTGGGCATCTAGTGCAGACATGTACAAAGACATTTAGGAGGGCACCAAAATCACTAGTAGAGAACTTTCAGGGAAATATCATGCATTTCAAGACACATATTATGATGTTGAAGCAGAGTGTTTAGACAACCCGATATATTATCTTAGATGAGAATATAAAAATTGAGGAGCTCACAGGTGTATGTGTCGAGTGAGTGATCAAGTTTTCTAGTGTAGAGGAATGTCTCAAGTCCCTCACAAGGCAGCATGAGGAATATGTTTGGGAGTTCCGTAGTATCCCTCTACAAGAGTAGATAGACAAAGCTTGCAAAAATACTAACCTGTCTTTATATATCGGGGAGAACATCACAAAGTTCTCCAAATGCATCATGTTGGAACCGTGTGTAGCTACATGAGTTGAGCAGCAAGTAACATCAGCGTAGTAGACTTACTCCATGTGCAAACATTCATACATTAGATCCTTCCCACAGGATGGATTGGCGAGAGATTATGAGTTGCAAATCTATTGATGGGATGATTCCTAGGAGGATACCCATAACCAAAGGCATATTCCAGCCTAGGCCTTTAGGCACAAGCAATGATGAAGGGTTGAGATTGTATCATAATCCACAGGTCCCAAGACTTAGGTGGCATGGGATCCATGTGAATCTATTGAGGGTAGGATTTTCCGAAGGATTGTTTGGGATCCAAGGATCAAAGGATCCATTCAGGATCATTTAGCATGGAGTCATGGGATAACACATTGGTTTGTATGGGATCATGGTATTAGTATACAGATGATTTTGCTATGGATAGAAGTGGATTGCTTTAGGGCAAGCAATATTTGGGTGTGAGGATTTGTAATATTCTCTTTTCTTGATAATTTTCCCATGGTATTAACCCATCGTATTTGCCTTCGTTTTTTGAAGGAAAGAAATAAATTAATGTTTCTAGAGAATCCATTAAGCCTATAAAGGGGGATAGGGGCCAAATAATCGGATCATCTTGATTCTATCTATCTTATTGTGTTTTTTCCTTAGAACTTGGCATGGCCAATTCCAGTCTAATCTTAGGGATGGAAACCCCGTGGGTGTGGTTTGTCTAGTGGATCCATCTAGGGTCCATGATTGTGCTTCAATATTTTTGCTTTCTCTTTGATGGACATTCTTGCATGTCATTGTAGGAGCTTTGATATTATTTTATGGGCATGTACTATTTTCTTCAGTTAGTAGTATAAATAAGGGCTACATTTCTTTACATTCCTTGTGTTCTATGTTTGGCTTGTCAGTATTCCAATTAGAACACTAAAATATCCCAAATCTACTAATTATTTAGCCATTTGGGATCTTTTAGTCATAGAGCCAACATGAATAAATTCTACTAAATAATATAATTGTGGATGTGAAAAATATTTTGATGTGCATTATTTCTATGATAGTTTGTATTAATAAAAATTTTATTGTTTGTCAAACTCAAATTATACATTTTTGGTATATCATATAGGAATTGAAGAAAAGAATTTCAAAATTAATGTTATGATGAACAAAAGAAATAGATTAAAGCACACCACATTATTTATGAAAGAAACAAATAAAAGTCAACTAAAAAATCATAAAACATTCTTGAGATAACTGGAAATGTTAAAACATAGAAACTAAACTAAAAACAAGTTTACAAAACATGAATAATAACATTTTTCTAATCAAACAAAAAAATTCAAAAAAAGACAAGTTCTAAATGACATCCAAATCAACACTACCAAAATGAAATCAAAACCAATTTGAAATAAGAGAACTCATTGCAATTGGAATGTGATAATAAAACCCACATAATTATGATAAACATCAAACTTAATTGAAAAGAAATAATAAACCACATAAACATTCAACATAATTGAAAAGAAATAGTAAACCACATAAACATCCAACATAATTGAAAAAAGTGATTTAAGACCCCTTCAAAGTTCACAAATAATCACTATATATATTTTGAAATCTAAACCATTACCACCGTTCGAGAAATTGCGTTATCACTTAAATTGTCCTAAAATATGATCAATGTACGCTTGCAATAAGCTTTGTTTTTAAATAGGTAATTTCAAAGCTTGATGCTCCTGCAAAGACATCCAACTCACCGAAAGGAAAAATAAAAGAATGTAATTTATCATCATACCCAACCTAAACTTAGATTGTCTATTATTTTATTGAAAGTATATTTCATGTTCAACCGTCCCATTCTTGACATGAGAGAGTTTGATAATCTATGCAACTAAAGTCATGAGTGACAAGGACCTCACTCAACCTAACCACCCTATGAAAGATTCTGAAGACATCGAAAAACAAAATAATCATTTAATTTTATTATTTTTAAATAAAGGTTTTGAAACACTCCTTTATAATAATATTTTTTAGGGCCACATAATGATTCTTCTGTTGCTCCAAGCGGTGATTTACTCAGCAGAGCATCACAAATTAAAAGCATAGTAAAATGAGAATATTTGGATGATTCACCAATCTTGTCCTTTTCCCGAAAACTGATTGAGGGTATGATAGCTATAACATTTTCAGTATGTCAAACCGGTTATATATTCTATTTAGCAGCAACCATCATAGGTCAAGTAGTTGGTAGCATTTCACTCTACATGCCGACAGCCCGGGAAGCGGCGAATCCAATGATAAAACAGATAAGTGCTGCTACTTTTCAAATAAAACACATTTTTTCTGTCAATATTTTTCCATTCGCTTCTAGTTTTCACAAACTGGTTCAATCACCGAATCAATCGCACGCCTGCAATCACTTCCACGTAGAAATTCTCTCAAAACGTGCTGTCCTTCCAGGTGGAATGTCACTTGGAAGGTCCGTGTCCTGAAATCGACTGGGCTTTGAAAAATGATTCTGAGTCTGAAATTTAATGCTGTAACTTCAACTTTACATGGTCATTGGATTCGGTAGGAGCAACTCCACTCATATCAGAAAATGAAACTTTAGCCAGAAACAACTTCAGCCATATTATATAAAAGAGCAGCTTTCTGCTCCCACAATGCAATGCCATAAGGTCGAACTGTGCGGGGAACAAAGAGATGGAAGAAGAAGAACAAAAAAGGTATGGCGATGGCAATGAGGCTGAAACAGTTAATCAGCGACGCGTTATTAATCGTCACTCTATTGAGGGTCTCATCAGGTGAGCCTATGACTTCTACTGTGTGGGATGAATGTGGGAAGACGGGCCAATATACAAACGGTAGCGCCTTCCAACTTAACCTAAACTTGGTTCTAGACTCACTAGTGGGCAACGTTTATTTCAGTAGGTTCAATACATCTTTTGTTGTTGATGAGGGGCAAACTAGCAATATCACTGTTTATGGGTTTGTGCAGTGCAGGGGAGATTTATGTTAGAAAGCGTAATTCCAATTGCGCATCGGGTGAAGGAGTGCAGCGACCCTAGCGATTTCGGCGGTGAGCAGTTTGGTGACACAGATTCCAGCGATAAGCGATCAGCGTATCGCTATCGGCATTTTAGGTGGGGCATAACTTTTTACAAATGAGCAATTGCCGATGGGCTGTACCCGATGATGGTATTAATTTCTTTTGATAGATTATCGGGTCGCAATCGGGGAAACCATGGGTGCACAACTTTAGCATATATGTGTGCCATGTGATGAAGTCTGGACCCGATGGGTTTCCAAAGTCAAATTGATTAATGGTTGAAGTATAGGCCTGCAAAATAAATTTGACATGAAGTAAAAGTTTCTTTACCGCCGTTTTTCTCAGTAAAACAATAAATGCAATTTACTGAGGGTTGGTAAGTTTTGGTGAAGTTTTTAATTTTATCATTGTTATTTCAGTAGGAGTATGGGCACAAGTAAAAGTTGGTAAGATCATTTAATTTTTATTGTTTTCGTTTTACGACAGCATGCCAACTGAAAACGGATGTAAGTTTTTGTTACCATAAATATATGTAATGTTTGTTTAACGGATGTAAGTTTTTGTTACCATAAATATATGTAATGTTTGTTTGTTAACAAGGTAAGAAAAAAAAAGGCACAGCAGTGCATCTCGCATCTCTAAAACGCAGTGGAGCGTATGAAAAAAATACACAGCACTGTAAATAAAGAAATTGAAAAGTGAGGCACATCAGTGCGTATGTATAGTTTAGTGTGTGAAAAAAAAACTTGCCGCAGCGAATGCAAGAAGAATACACACAGCAGTGTGAAGTGATAGTAATGATGTTGTTCTGAGAATGTAATGTAAGTAAGAAATAGGCACAGCAGTGCGAAGTTAAGAAAGGAGCATGCAGCAGCATGGATGTAATTTTCTATAGTTGAAGTCTGTTTTTACAGCAAGAATGTAAAAGAGATTTTTACACACAGCAATGTAAAATCTCAGGAGGAGACAGTAATTTCTTTTGTTGAAATGTTATTGGTGAATCCCTCTGAGTGAAAGAGGATGAATTTTGTATCAATCTTTTATTAATGAATACGAGTTTTCTGTGTGTTGCTGAAACTCTGTCTGCAGCAAACAAATTTTTGTTTCCACTGTATTAAAGATCATGTGTTGCAAAACAGAGTATTATCTTCTGTTCAAGTGATTTTTTTTGTTATAGAATTATCAGAAATTCCTTGCAGAGTATCATTCTCTGTGTTGTATTTGTTTTTGTTTTTGGGATTTTACCAGAAAAGTGGTATCAAAGCTTACCAGGCTCTTTGAAGGTGTCAAAGAAGATGAAGGAAGGTTTCTTGCCGCAGCAACTTCTCCAGCAGAGTGAAGTCTCTGGCAAAAAGATTCAAGGATTTTTCAGATTAGTTTTTCTGTGTTGCTGTTGAAAAAAAAAAAAAAACAGTCAGTGGTTTTAAATACACAGTCAAGCATTTTATAGCATAGTTAAAGAGTGCAAGGAATGGCCAGCGTTAGCACTAGCATGGGTATGTTTAATACTCAGCTCCCACTATTAAATGGAAAAAACTATGACTATTGGGCAATAGTTATGAGAGCCCTGTTTACCTCACAAGATTTATGGGAATTTGTTGATGATGGTTTTGAAGAACCAGCAGATGAAAATGAGTGTAATAGCTTAACTCAGGTAGAGAAAGAGCTATTGAAGAGCTATAAGAAGAAGGATGCTTTGGCACTTTACTTCTTGTATCGAGCAATGGATGAGAGTGTGTTTCCAAGGATAGCTGCAGCTAAGACATCCAAAGAAGCATGGGAAACTCTCAAGACAGCCTATCAAGGCATGGAGAAATTAAAGACAGTAAAACCTCAGTTCATTGAGGAGGAAGCTTATGATGAAAGCTTAGAGAAAACAGTGAATGATAAAAACTGTTTGTCTCGTGATGAAGATGATGAGGACATGGCTGAAGTACATCCCCAAATAGCAGCACCAACACAAGGGCAGCAAGTCGCACCCTTGAGGAGAAATGAATGTGCTTCTCCAAGCACACCACAAGAAGAAACAAATGAAAGTACGAATTCTTTGTTTGCTTTATTTAGTCATGTTGATGACCCTGTTCATTTCGAAGATGCAGTTCAAGATAGGAAATGGATGGAACCCATGAATGGGAGAAAGGAACTGAAGTGCCTTGAAGATCTGTTTAAAGAATATAGAGTTCGATACGTAACTCTTGCCAAGATCGCTAAGATGGGCTTCACTGCCAACACTCTTGTCAATATGACAGAAGAAGAGAGAAGATTTGATGAAGACCCTGATAGAACTCTATCGCATGGATCTTCCTATAGGGAAGAGATATGAAATTACATTTGCCATGAGAGCAGAGAAGGAACAAGTCGCTGACATTCTGACCAAACCATTGGATTAGAAAAGTTTCGAATTTTTGGTGAAATGTCTCGGTATGACTGATAACCCATTAAATTAAAGGGGAGTGTTGGAATATTAATTCCAACTGCCGTGCAGGGACAACAAACAAATGTTACGTGGAGTAAAAGTTTGGTTGACTAGCGTTTCAGGAAAGTATGGCTAAAAAAAAATGTCATTCTTTTTGTATTGTAACCAATGCAGCTGCATGAAAAAAAGGGTTTTTTTTCCTTGAATAAAAAAAATGGAGTGTGCAGCCATGCATGAAATTTTTTTTGAGAATGTTTATTTTATGCACAGTAATGCAGAAGTGAAGCAGCTTTGAGCTTGTGGAAGCAAAAGCCATGAAGGTATGTGTTTGTAATGTTGTTAAATGAATTATATGCATTGTAATGCAAAGCAAGGAGATCTGCACATCAGTGCGAAGGCAAAACAAAAGGCAAGAGATGAAAAATGAAATGGTTCGCAGCAGGGAATAAAAACCTAAGGGAGCACAACAGTGTGACAGGAAGAAAGACTTGCAGTAGCAAATGAAAGTTTGGAATTCCTTTTTACAGGTGCTTATACTTTGTTGAAACGAATGGGAATGTTTTTTTTTTTTTGTAATATGAAAACTCATAATTTTAAATGTAATGAGAAATTTCACACATGAGTGAATGTGAAACAAATTTTTATTTTACAGTAGTAAACCAAAGTAAGAGTTTCTCAGCTTACAGCAGTAAATGCAAAAGTTTTTAACACAGCAACGTGTTGAGAAGAAAAAGAATTCGAAGCAGCTTGCAAATAATGTAAAAAGTTTTTCACAGCAGTATGGAATGCATAGTAGCGTGGTAATTTTGTGGACCTCATGCATTGAAATGCATAGTAGTTTTTTTAATGAAATGTAAAGAATGGATTTGTAAGGTTTTGTTGAGATAAAAAAAAACACAGCAGCTTGATGATGTTTGGTTGTTCACTGGTGGGAAAGGAAAGGAATGCGCACGAAGCCAAATCTCATAATTTTTGTTGGTGAAGATATGCAAGTAAGGTGAAGCAAGGGAAGAACGCATCAGCCTCAGCAGATTAAATGAAACCAGAAGACTTTTACAGTAGTAAAAGTAAATTTTATTTTTCACACAACAGTGAAAAAGAGTTATGTAAATTCTGTTTTGTTGGGAGATTGAAATGCATTGAAATGCAGTGCGAATGTAATCAGGTTGTATGTAAGAAAAAATTTATTTTACACAGCAGTGTAAAATTATTTGTAAAAGATGCAGAGTAATACCTTTGTTGTTTTGGAACTGCATCTAAAGCAGTATCTGGTTGTAATCCCTCTGTGAGAGGAAGTGAAATTTTGGTGAATCCCTCTATCAAAGAGGAAGGTGCTTTTCAGCACAGTCTTTTGGTGAATCCCTCTATTAAAGAGGAAGGTTTTTTTTGGCACAGTCTCTTGGTGAATCCCTCTGTCAAGAGGAAGATGCCTTTTACCATAGACAGGTGAATCCCTCTAGTTTAGAAGAAGATGCTTTTTAGCATAGACAGGTGAATCCCTCTAGTTTAGAGGAAGATGTTTTTCAACATAGATAGTGGTGAATCCCTCTGTTAAGAGGAAGACTCTTTTGTAACAGCAGCATGTCAAGGAGTTGAGAAAGTATCTGGGTATGATTGAATGCCCAGAAGTTGAAATTAAAGAGAAGTGTTGAAAGTGTAATTCCAACTGCGCATCCGGTGAAGGAGTGCAACGACCCCAACGACTTCAGCGATGAACATTTCGGCGGTGAGCAGTTCGGTGGCACAGACTCCAGCGATAAGCGATCGTCGATATCACATCGGCGTATCGCTATCGGCATTTTAAGTGGGGCATAACTTTTTACAAATGAGCAATCGCCTATGGGCTGGACCCGATGATGGTATTAATTTATTTTGATAGATTATCGGGTCCACAGTATTTTCGCAATCGAGGAAACCATGGGTGCACAACTTTAGCATATATGTGTGCCATGCGATGAAGTTTGGACCCGATGAGTTTCCAAAGTCAAATTGATTAATGGTTGAAGTACAGGCCTGCAAAAAAAATTTGACATGAAGTAAAAGTTTCTTTGCTGCAGTTTTTCTCAGTAAAACAGTAAATGCAATTTACTGAGGGTTGGTGAGTTTTGGTGAAGTTTTTAATTTTATCATTGTTATTTCAGCGGGAGTATGGGCACAAGTAAAAGTTGGCAAGATCATTTAATTTTTATTGTTTTCCTTTTACAGCGGCATGCCAAGTTAAAACGGATGTAAGTTTTTGTTACCATAAATATATGTAATATTTGTTTGTTGACAAGGTAAGAAAAAGAAAAGGCACAGCAGTGCATCTGTAGAACGCAGCAGAGAGTATGAAAAAAATACACAGTAGTGTAAATGAAGAAATTGAAAAGTGAGGCACAACAGTGCGTATGTATAGTTTAGTGTGTGAAAAAGAAAAACTTGCCGCAACGAATGCAAGAAGAATACACACAAAAGTGTGAAGTGATAGTAATGATGATGTTCTGAAAATGTAATGTAAGTGAGAAATAGGCACAACAGTGCGAAGTAAAGAAAGGAGCATGCAGCAGCATGGATGTGATTTTCTGTAGTTGAAGTATGTTTTTACAGCAAGAATGTAAAAGAGGTTTTTACACACAGCAGTGTAAAATCTAAGGAGGAGACACAGTAATTTCTTTTGTTGAAATGTTATTGGTGAATCCCTCTGAGTGAAAGAGGATGAATTTTGTATCAATCTTTTATTAATGAATACGAGTTTTCTGTGTGTTGCTGAAACTCTGTCTGCAGCAAACAAATTTTTGTTTCCGCTGTATTAAAGATCCTGTGTTGCAAAACAAAGTATTATCCTCTGTTCAAGTGATTTTTTTTTGTTCTGGAATTATCAGAAATTCCTAGCAGAGTATCATTCTTTGTGTTGTATTTGTTTTTGTTTTTGGGATTTTACCAGAAAAATCCCCAACAGTGGTATCAGAGCTTACCAGGCTCTTTGAAGGTGTCAAAGAAGCTGAAGGAAGGTTTCTTGCTGCAGCAACTTTTCCAGCAGAGTGAAGTCTCTGGCAAAAGGATCCAGGGATTTTTCAGATTAGTTTTTTTGTGTTGCTGTTGAAAAAAAAAACAGTCAGTGGTTTTAAATACACAGTCAAGCATTTTATAGCATAGTTAAAGAGTGCAAGGAATGGCCAGCGTTAGCAGTAGCATGCGTATGTTTAATACTCAGCTCCCACTATTAAATGGAAAAAACTATGACTATTGGGCAATAGTTATGAGAGCCCTATTTACCTCACAAGATTTATGGCAATTTGTTGAGGATGGTTTTGAAGAACCAACAGATGTAAATGAGTTTAATAGCTTAACTCAGACAGAGAAAGAGCTATTGAAGCGCTATAAGAAGAAGGATGCTTTGGCTCTCTACTTCTTGTATCGAGCAATGGATGAGAGTGTGTTTCCAAAGATAGCAGCAGCTAAGACATCCAAAGAAGCATGGGAAACTCTCAAGACAGCCTATCAAGGCATGGAGAAAGTAAAGACAGTAAAACCTCAGTTCATTGAGGACGAAGCTTATGATGAAAGCTTAGAGAAAACAGTGAATGATAAAAACTGTTTGTCTCATGATGAATATGATGAGGACATGGCTGAAGTACATCCCCAAATAGCAGCACCAACACAAGGGCAGCAAATCGCACCCTTGAAGAGAAATGAATGTGCTTCTCCAAGCACACCATAAGAAGCAACAAATGAAGGTACGAATTCTTTGTTTGCTTTATCTAGTCATGTTGATGACCTTGTTCATTTCGAAGATGCAGTTCAAGATAGGAAATGGATGGAACCCATGAATGGGAGAAAGGAACTGAAGTTCTTTGAAGATCTATTTAAAGAATATAGAGTTCGATACGTAACTCTTGCCAAGATGGCTGAGATGGGCTTCACTGCCAACACTCTTGTCAATATGACAGAGGATGAGATAGAAGATTTGATGAAGACCCTGGTAGAACTCTATCGCATGGAGCTTCCTATAGGGAAGAGATATGAAATTACATTTGCCATGAGAGCATAGAAGAAACAAGTTGCTCACATTCTGACCAAACCATTGGATCAGAAAAATTTCGAATTTTTGATGAAATGTCTCGGTATGACTGATAACCCATTAAATTAAAGGGGAGTGTTGGAATATTAATTCCAACTGCCGTGCAGGGATAGCAAACAAATGTTACGTGGAGTAAATGTTTGGTTGACCAACGTTTCAGGAAAGTATGGCTCAAAAAAAATGTCATTTTTTTTGTATTGTGACCAATGCAGCTGCATGAAAAAAAAGGCTTTTTTTCCTTGAATAAAAAAAAATGTAGTGCGCAGCCATACATGAATTTTTTTTTTGAGAATGTTTATTTTATGCACAGTAGTGCAGAGGTGAAACAGCTTTGAGCTTGTGGAAGCAAAAGCCATGAAGGTATGTGTTTGTAATGATTGTTAAATGAATTATATGCATTGTAATGCAAAGCAAGGAGATCCGCACATCAGTGCGAAGGCAGAACAAAAGGCAAGAGATGAAAAATGAAATTGTTCGCAGGAGCGAATAAAAACCTAGGGGAGCACAACAGTGTGACAGGAAGAAACACTTGCAGCAACAAATGAAAGTTTGGAATTCCTTTTTATAGGTGCTTATACTTTGTTGAAACGAATGGGAATGAAATTTTTTTTTGTAATATGAAAACTCAGAATTTTAAAAGTAGTGAGAAATTTCACACATGAGTGAATGTGATTTTTTTTTTTATTTTACAGCAGTAAACCAAATTAAGAGTTTCTCAGCTTACAGCAGTAAAAAATTCGGAGCAACTTGCAAATAATGTAAAAAGTTTTTCACAGCAGTATGAATTGGAATGCATAGGAGCGTGGTAATTTTGTGGACCTTATGCATTGAAATGCATAGTAGTTTTTTTTAATGAAATGTAAAGAATGGATTTGTAAGGTTTTGTTGAGATTAAAAAAAAACACACCAGCCTGATGATGTTTGGTTGTTCACTGGTGGGAAAGGAAAGGAATGCGCACTAGCCCAAATCTCATAATTTTTGTTGGTGAAGATATGCAAGTAAGGTGAAGCAAGGGAAAAATGCTTCAGCCTGAGCATATTAAATGAAACCAGAAGACTTTTACAACAGTAAAAGTAAATTTTATTTTTCACACAGCAGTGAAAAAGAGTTATGTAAATTCTGTTTTGTTGGGAAATTGAAAAGCATTGAAATGCAGTGCGAATGTAATCAGGTTGTATGTAAGAAAATTTTTATTTTACACCTGCTGTAAAATTATTTGTAAAAGATGCAGAGTAATACTTTTGTTGTTTTGGAACTGCATCTAAAGCAGTATCTGGTTGTAATCCCTCTGTGAGAGGAAGTGAAATTTTGGTGAATCCCTCTATCAAAGAGGAAGGTGCTTTTCAGCACAGTTTTTTGGTGAATCCCTCTATTAAAGAGGAAGATTTTTTTTGGCACAGTCTCTTGGTGAATCCCTATGTCAAGAGGAAGATGCTTTTGATGCTTTTTAGCATAGACAGATGAATCCCTCTAGTTTAGAGGAAGATGTTTTTCAACATAGACAGTGGTGAATCCCTCTGTTAAGAGGAAGACTCTTTTGTAATAGTAGCATGTCAAGGAGTTGAGAAAGTCTCTGGGTATGATTGAATGCCCAGCAGTTGAAATCAAAGGGGAGGGTTGAAAGTGTAATTCCAACTGCGCATCGGGTGAAGGAGTGCAGTGACCCCAACGACTTCATCGATGAACATCTCGGCGGTGAGCAGTTCGGTGACACAGACTCCAGCGATAAGCGATCGCCGATATCGCATCGGCCTATCGCTATCGGCATTTTAAGTGGGGCATAACTTTTTAAAAATGAGCAATCGCCGATAGGCTGGACCCCGACGATGGTATTAATTTCTTTTGATAGATTATCGGGTCCACAGTATTTTCGCAATCGGGGAAACCATGGGTGCACAACTTTAGCATATATGTGTGCCATGCGATGAATTCTGGACCCGATGAGTTTTCAAAGTCAAATTGATTAATGGTTGAAGTACAGGTGCAAAATAAATTTGACGTGAAGTAAAAGTTTCTTTACCGTCGTTTTTCTCAGTAAAATAGTAAATGCAATTTTTGGTGAAGTTTTTAATTTTATCATTGTTATTTCAGGGGGAGTATGGGCACAAATAAAAGTTGGTAAGATCATTTAATTTTTGTTGTTTTCCTTTTACGACAGCATGCCAAGTGAAAACGGATGTAAGTTTTTGTTACCATAAAAAGAAAAGGCGCAGCAGTGCATCTGTAGAACGCAGCAGAGCTTATGAAAAAAATACACAACAGTGTAAATGAAGAAATTGAAAAGTGAGGCACAACAGTGCGTATGTATAGTTTAGTGTGTGAAAAAGAAAAACTTGCCGCAGCAAATGCAAGAAGAATACACACAGTGTGAAGTGATAGTAATGATGTTGTTCTGAGAATGTAATGTAAGTGAGAAATAGGCATAGCAGTGCGAAGTAAAGAAAGGAGCATATGGATGTAATTTTCTGTTGTTAAGTCTGTTTTTACAGCAAGAATGTAAAAGAGATTTTTACACACAGCAGTGTAAGATCTCAGGAAGAGACACAATAATTTCTTTTGTTGAAATGTTATTGGTGAATCCCTCTGAGTGAAAGAAGATGAATTTTGTATCAATCTTTTATTAATGAATACGAATTTTCTATGTGTTGCTGAAACTCCGTTTGCAACAAACAAATTTTTGTTTTGGGTGTATTAAAGATCCTGTGTTGCAAAACAGAGTATTATCCTCTGTTCAAGTGATTTTTTTTGTTCTGGAATTATCAGAAATTCCTAACAGAGTATCATTCTCTGTGTTATATTTGTTTTTGTTTTTGGGATTTTACCAGAAAAATACCAACAATTTAGATTCCGCCCACCGCGCACAGTGCTCATCGATGGCCAAAGAAAAGCTTGTGCAAAGATGCCGCCATACTTCTGGACTTCGCCATACTTCTGGACTCATTCACCTAGAAGGCTGCTTCTTAAGTTACGCCAATTATTATTTTTACAAAGATTATATTGACAGTTCGCAGAAGAAGTCAATAGTTGTTCTTTGCAACAGTCGGAACAACAGTCAGCGAGAGCAGTTTACAAATGTTGTTAGGGCACTGCTCTCAAATCTTACCACTAAAGCTGCGCAGGATCCCCAACTTTTTGCGGCAGATTCAGTCCCTGCTCCTTCTTCTTCGATGATGTATATCTACAGCATAGCTCAGTGTTGGAGAGATCTGTCACCTAAAAGTTGTGGTTTTTGCCTAACTTCTGCCTTGGAAAAGATATTGGCATGTCAAACGGGAGCTCTCGGAGCGCAATTTGGGTCTAAGAACTGCTATTTGCGTTAACTTTCCACTATCTGGTAATCTTCTTTCACATAACTATGCCTATCGGTCTGAGTATCTTGGACTTAGCCTACAGATTTATCTCTCTTGGAAGAGGGTTCTGGAATTTTAATTATCAATCTAGTGTAGAGGGAGGGTTCTGGACTTTTAATTTATCAATCTAGTGTTTTAATTAGTAGTTTTTTTTGAAGAAAAAAAAAACTTCTCTTTATATTAAAATAAAAAAGATATTACATGTATTTGTTTTATATCTGACAATTTTTTTCTCTATATCTATTTCCAAAAAATTTCTGCATTGTGAGTCTTATTGTCACACTTTCTATAGGCTATATAGATTTAGCATTCAAGTGCCACAAAATTACAGCAAAATCTTTGTAAATTATATCAAAATACCTAAATCATAGTCTCTTCTATGTTGTAAGTGTCTCTTGTGAATAGTTAATGCTACCAGTATTAACTATAACACCGTGTTCAAAAGCTGTGAAATAAAACTTATCAGCTTTTTCTTACATCTTTTTTGGATAGCGGGTTTGCAGTCAGGTTTTGTTCAATGTATATATGGTGAAATTAAATTCTTTGGAAGGTGCTCATCATATTTAAGATCATGTTTGTTAGTATAGGTGAGTTGAAATTAGTGTAGTCTTGCACCCAATCTATGATGCCTTTAGCTTATCCATATACATATATTCTCCACAGCTTAAGTCATTTTGCAGTAATAAAAACTCCCTTAATTTTATGATCTCTGCTTTGATATGTGTAACATGTCCGTCTTCCCATAAAAGTAAAAAAATTTCCCTGGCTCTGTGACTATGATTGCTCCACAGTCACATTTCGTCCTATTACTTGATCCATCAAAAAACCTACTGGGAATTGTTGCCAAATATCTCTGTATTTATGTTCTGTAATTGTGGCTCTTCATCATCGGACCAATTTCGTCTGATTACATCTTCCCATGTCACCACACCTTTTTACAAAAATAAGTGCGTTTCTGCTATACCATATGAACCAATTATGTATAATGAAAGGGTTCTGGGTCTTTTGTGAGTTTTGAAACAAGATTTAAGGCAGTTATAAATTAAAAGTTAAAAAGTTTTGAAACAAGATTTAAGACAGAGTTAAATCAAGGATGAAATTTATTTTAAAACTAATTATATAG
>APFE030617891.1:0-16829 GCA_000404065.3 Pinus taeda | reverse complement strand
AACCTGAATTGTGGTTTTCTTTAATTATGATATTGTATCATGTAATCAAATCTATTTAGAAATGATTCCTAATAAAATCGAAAATCTAGGAGGAGCTGCATAGTTTTAATAAAGTTTTCATTTTGGGAAGCTCATATACATAATATACTATTTTTTACAAATTTGCAGAAGGCCACAGATATGAGGTTCTTGGGATATGTCTGGGTATGGTAGCCTCTATACTTGGATTATTTACGGCTATAATCCTGTGGAAGTGGATATTTTTCTACCGTATGAAATGCGCAAGGAAACTGAATCCTCGAACCAAAGGTCTTGAAATTGCAGCTGAATCGTTCAGGTTTGTGTCATGTGAACTGTTCACCTATTTCATTACAGCCAGATAAATGGTTTCCTTGTAATTGTTTAAGCAGGTGACGATGGAGAATCTATATTGTCGCCAACTATAGTCAATCGGGAACTTATTTTCAAATATGATGTTCTGAGAGAGGCTACCTCCAATTTTAAAGCAGAGAACAAGGTTGGCGAGGGAGGTTTTGGATGCGTGTTTAAAGTGAGCCACTAACGTTATATTCAATTAAATTAGATATTTGCTGTAGCAGCTTCAAGTTATAATGGACATACATATAAATTTGGAGTTCGTTGATGTGCAGGGGGTTCTTCCAGATGGCAGAGAAGTTGCAGTCAAACGGTTGTGTATGGGTTCAAGGCAGGGAGACGCTGAATTTATGAATGAAGCAAATCTCATTAGTCATGTTCAGCACAGGAATCTAGTGAAGTTGCTTGGTTACTGCGTTGAAAACTCAGAAAGGCTACTGGTTTATGAATATCTCCAGAACAGTAGTCTCGACAGGATTATATTTGGTTTGCTTTTAACTCTTTAACTGCGTAATCGCTGCATAGATCGTTGATTTGTTCAAATTTGTGTATGTAGCTTGCAAATGATTTTACCGTATGTGATACATTTTACTCCTTAATCGCTCACTGGTGTCTCGATCTATTGGAGTTTGTATATGCAACCGCAACCAACTAATGTGTTTAGTTTTATGATGCATTAATTGCAGATACAACCAAACGTCATTTACTTGACTGGAATGATCCGTATGAAATCTTAGTTGGAACTGCACGTGGGCTGGCCTATCTTCACGAGGAATCTGATATTCGGATCATCCACAGAGATATTAAAGCGAGTAATATTTTACTAGATGATATGCATCGACCGAAAATAGCAGACTTCGGGTTAGCCAGATTATTTGCAAAAGATCAAAGCCATGTTAGCACTAGAGTTGCAGGAACTTTGTAAGAAATTTCCCGACCGTTCAGTCTTGCAACTAATTCAACTCTATAAATTTCAGTACATAAACCTGCAATTACAAATCATATATCTGAAAATGGATGACATTATTTTGAGAGCGTTAAGCTATTGACATTTCACCGTCGATGACATTTTGCAGAGGTTACATGGCCCCTGAGTACGCGTTACATGGACAGCTGACAGAGAAAACAGATGTATTCGGCTTTGGAGTGCTTGTACTTGAAATTATGAGCGGAAGAAAGAATCAAAGTTTGGCTCATGAGATGGATTTTCTCATTGAAGGAGTACGGCTCATATGATCTTACATTTGATTTGTAAATTTTCGAATTTGTCGATAACAGTATGATCCCCTCCTAATTAAAGTTTTATGTTTGGTTGATATTGGCCAATTAACAGACATGGAGACTGTATAAAGCAGAAAGAGCTTCAGAAATTATTGATCGTACATTGGAGGGTAGCTATGCTCGCGAGGAAGGCATTAGAGTGATTAAAATTGGTCTTCTGTGCATACAAGCAGCTCCTACGTTGCGGCCATCAATGTCACGGGTGGTGTCGATACTGACAAGTGAGCGAGAAAATCTTCCTTCACCGACAAAACCTGCTTACATAGATCTGGATAGTGTGGGCACACCTGACCAGATTAAACGTATTTGGCCTTGGGAAGCAGCGACTTCCGACACCCTGCCGCTGCCGATCCTTCATCGGGGATTCTGGAGCCCAGGTGAAAATCAAGCAATATTTCTTGCCATTATTTCTTGCCATTATGGTATCTCCGTTTCCATATACTGCCCGAAACAATGGGTGGCCGTTAGGCTTTAAATAGCTGTAAGCACTTCACATATACCCAAGTTTATGATGTAAAGCTCGGAGCGGCCTAAAGAAGCAAATCTCCAGTTCAATGACGGTTGAATGATAATTTTTTGAATTGGTGGGACAACGGCGCGAGTAATCAAACTTTTATTAGTTGGGGAATATATTTAGTGCGTAACAAGATGAAAATGTCGTTTTTAATTAAAGTTTGTATTTCTATTTAAGCGAGTGACTTTTATAATATATTGAGTGCCTAACGAGTTCCTTTTTTAGTTAAGTGCGTATTTTTATCTAATAAAATTTTCACTAGTGAGAGTAAGTTAGCAATTATACTGCATGTTGCAAAAGAAAAGAAACACTCTAAGGTAGGAGGGTTAAAAAGAATAACATAAAAAGATAGAATTACAATTTTTTTTTATTTAATGATGTTTTACAAAAATAAATTGAAATTTAAACTTCATAAACTTGTATTATATCATGGATTATAATGGCAAGATTAATTCATTTCTAAAATTATTTTCTCTAGAATTAAGAGAGTATTTTATTGAATGTTTCATCATTTGAATATACATTGTTTATTTTAAATCTAAATGGTTAATTATACATTTTGTGGCAAGTTCAAAACTTTGAAATTTAAACTTTACAAAATTGAGCTATATCATGGATTTAATTGCAAGATGGGTTCATTACCAAAATTACTTTCTCTCGAATTAAGAGAGTACTTTATTGAATGTTTCATCATTTGAATATACATTATCTATTTTAAAGTTGAATGGTTAATCTCAATATACCACATATTACCATATATACGCTAATTGGCATCCTAATCCAAGAATATTAGATTAATAAAAATTAATTCAATGAATGGAAAGAAATTATAGTACATGTTAACATGTTAAAATCATATATGTAACAAGATTAGCATAAGCTAACCAAAATCAAAGTTGTGCATTCTATATCTCAGTAAATTACCACAAAAAACCCTACCAAGCTCAAATACCTCAACATTTTGGCACCACTTGCTATAATAGCCAAACATAAATAATCTTATGTTGTAAAACTAAGATCCAAAATTCGCAGATTAGTATAGAGACTCATTACAAAGAAGGGATGCATAGTGAATGGAATAGGAATGGGAGGACTAGGAAAGATTGAAGATATGAAAAAGAAACCACCTTATGCTATGATCCCACTCCTCCAAACTTTAATACACATAATATGTGCCTTGCCTTCTCACAACCAACTAGGAAAAGAGGCCTTCTCCAGTGAAACATGATAAGCTGGTAGCATATGGAAGAAGAACATAGATGAAGAGAGATGTGATATGTTATGTGATGTAGATGTTGTCTAGTTTGGAACTGTTCCTCTGCAGCATAAATTATTGCATATAACAATAGGTAATAAATTAATTTAACTTTACAAGAGGCTTACTTGCGCCTACTTGAATGGAGAGCCCCAATTTCATGAGGTATGTGCCCTGTGAGCATATTATATGATAGGGCTAGTTGTAATAAACATTTCCCAAGAGTTGAATGTATGCTACTCGATAATTGGTTTAGAGCAAGATTTAATTTTTCTAGTTGTTGGAGGTGGCCAATGGATTTTGATATTACTCCACAGAGATTATAATTATTATCTTTAAATATTTATTATTTTTATGATGAAATTGAGATTAAGATGTTTAATTTAGAAGGGTTCGTATAAGTGGGCATTTCTGATCTAGAGAAATATATGCTCTAAATTATGCGAAGTGGTTCACCTCTACCTCTCCAAGCACTTATAATGCTTAACTTTGAAGGAAGCAAGTCAAAACAAATGCTAAGTATTAATTGCTAAAACTAAATTGCAAAGAATTGTTTCTAGCGAGAGACCTCTCAAGGGCCATTTTTCCGACATAAGGAAGCCATGCACAGTGGGTTACCTTCTAGGGCAGTTGTAATGTTATCTAACATATTACAAGAAGAAACTTTAAAAGGATACATAGTATTAATTTCCTAGCTAAATAGTATAAGAGTTGGTAAATCTATGTTTGTAAGAATTGACATACGTCACAAACCTGATACATATTAGGTTGTGTAATGGAAACGGCGATGATTCATTGACAAGATAATGGAAGAAACCCCATCATCTAACCGCCCAAATGAAGAAGTAGAGTACCCAATGAATTGCTTGATAATGCTTACTGCAATCAGGAAATCGGTAATTTGATATGTTGCATCTAGATCGATGGATGTCAAGACTCCAATTGCATTAAAAACCCACAATAAAAATGCTGGAATGGTTGAAATGAAAATTCAGATGACAATATCAATCAAGGAGTGAGTTGACAATGATCAATGGAGGGAAACATTTGAATCGTCTAATTCAGTTGACAACATCAATCAAGGAGTGAGTTGACAATGATCAATGGAGGGAAACATTTGAATCGTCTAACGTTTGATCCGATGATGCATAACAAGGACACTTAGCACCAGAGGAGTTCATTTTAGAAAAAACAGCTTACATACGTAATTAAGTATTATGATGGCTTCGATTACTTTTTAGGAAATTAATTGGTTTATGGTAAGGTAATTGAATTAAAATAAGATGTTAAAATATTGAAAGTTTAAGGGATAAAATTAAAAATTATTCATAAATTTTAAATTGAAAATCTTACTAAATGAATTAAGTCATAATAAATTACAAATTAAAAAAAAATATCCCGTCAAAATATACTACTTTAAAACAAAGAGACTTGGTATAATAATTGAACTTTAAAAAATCAATTAATAGTGTGAATAGTGTTATGATTTACAATATCCACCATTACCACCATTACCTAAACAATTATCCACCATTACCTAAACAATTACCACCATTACAAATAGTGTTATGATTTACAATATCCTAAAATATAATCAATACACACTTGTAATAAGCTTACAAGTATAATAAGCCTAAAATTATAATATTGAATCCTAAACGATTGACAGCATTCCAAAATGGTTTTATGAGTTACATTATCCTAAAATATGATTAATGCACACATGCGATAAGTTTCCTTTTTAAATAGAAAATTTCAAAGCTGTAAGCACTTGCAAAGAAATCAAACTCACCGGACGAAAAAATAAAAAATTATGAATTACCATCCCATCTAAGCTACACTTAAATTGTTTATTATTTTATTGAAATTATATCTCATACTCAAAAGTCTCATTCTTTTGCAATGGTCTGAAAATTTATACAACTGAAAGTCATCAGTGACAGCCCTCACTCGACCTAACCACCCTGTGAAAGACTCTGATCAAATCATAAAAATAAAATAATCATTGAACTTTATTAGTTTTGAAACAATCTTTTATGTTAGCGCTTTTATAATAATCAGGTTTCAGGGCGACAGAATGATGCTTCGGTTGCTCGAAGCAGTAATTTACCTACCAATTGGATGATTCACAAACCTTGTCCTTTTCCAGAAAAAGCTGACTGAGGGTGTGATAACGTTTACAGTATGGCCATATATTCTATTTAGCTGCAACCATCATGATGTCAAGGAGTTGGTAGCGTTTCACCCGGATGGAAATCGACAGCCCCGGAAGCGGTGAATCCAATGATGCAACAGATAAGTGCTCATGCTTCTTGCATCTCCTTTCCTTTCTGGGCGTTTCATTTTTGTTTCCCGAAGCTCATGGGGATCATATTGCTCAGTATGTAACAACTTTTTGTCGCTTTTTCTTGTTATAAAAAAAAAAAAAAAAGTGCTGATTCTCAAGTGAAGTACAATTTTTCTGTCCATATTTTCCCATTGTTTCTGGTTTTCATCATCGGGTTCAATAGCCGAATCAATCCGACGCCTGCAATCCCTTCCACGAATAAGTCGAACGTCCTGTCCTTCCAGGTAGAATGTCACTTAGGAACGTCCGTGTCCTGAGATCGACTGGGCTTTGAAAAATGATTATGAGCCTGAAATTTAATTCTGTAACTTCAACCCTTATCCCGATTGCACATTCCCATAACCTACTTGCGTGGCTGGTTGGGCCCACCTCTTCATCGCCCTTTACAGTTCACGTTTTTCATTGGAATTGTTTATAAATGTTTTTCGGAAGCCTATCATGTATAAATGTTATGTCTCACATTTGTTACTGTTTCAGCCCCGGATAGTGGCCAGCTCGAGATATTGAATTCAGTTTAACCTAAAAAAGCGACAGCGCACCCGCGGGTCCTACCCGATGCAAAGCAAAGCAACAAGTGTACAGGGAAACAGTTAATGCATCGTGATTTTAGATAAGAAAATATTTATCATATTCGAAAATGTCGTCGGTTTGCGAGCTTTTACTCACCCGGAGGCGATTGATGAACAATTAGCATTCTATGGGAATAGTATTGATTTATGGAAAAATATTAGATTTTTTTTCATTTATTTAATTAGTATTCTTTACCATTTTAATTTTTATTAATACATGATAGTTGTTAATAATTATCTTAATAATAATCTATTTATTAATTTAAATTGTTATAAGAATTTAGTTTTTTTCCAATCTTAAAAGTTATTATTGCCCAACATTTTACATTTAAGTATGAGGGCTTTGTGCAATCCCTTTATCCGAGTATGGCTGCAATGTGTAATTTCTTGAATGTTTCTATTTTAAAATAAAAATAAAATATTTCCTAAATAGAAAACAATGTTAACCATGATTAAAAACAAAAATGAAGATACCTATTTGGTTAGTGGTTAGTTTTAACTTTTAATTAAAAGTATTATAAAATATCAATAATCTTACTCTCACGCAATTCAAAAGATGTAGCAAGAATATTTCACTCACACTCAACCGTCAATAAATTATTTAGATGTTCATTTGAAATAATATCATTTTATATGGACTTTGCAAAAAGTAAGAGTAAATATATATAATTTATATATATATATTTAATAATTATAATGTTGCAAGAGACAGGCAATTTAGAGAGATGAGAATAAGTTGACATGTCCTTTAATGAACATAACTATATTTTCCTAATAAAAATATATTTCACTGTTATAATTAGAAATTAAAAATATATATGAGTAGCGGTTAATAAAAAAACATTATAAACTATCAGTAATCTACGTTCATTGTATTCATTTGGTTTGTTGTTGATATTACAACACAAAAGATGTTGTAAAAATAGTTCTCACTCTCAAGCATAAATAAGATATTTAGATATTAATATGGAATAACATAATTTTATATCATCTTTAAAAAATAAAACGCTTAAAAATATTGAAAAAATATATTTTCAGTTTGGAGCGTGCCGAAGATATATAATTCTTATATTTTTTAAAAGTTTTCAATATAGATAATTATTTAAATAGACATACTACGGTAATTTATTTTTTTAATAGTCAAATCTATATATAGAAGCAATATATTAAACTTTAAATGTTAATTTTAATTTTTATATGCAGTTCAAAATAAAATTAATTAAAAGAATTTAAAAAATTATATTTCTTCTGTTTGAGTATAGAGAAATATGCTATAATCTTATGCATTTTTAAAAAAATCTAATAATTAACTATCCATAGCAACTAATTTAATTTATTTCAGTGTCACTCTATACATGAATTAAAGAAAGAATATAATATGTAAAACTCTTATATGAAAATGAAATATGTGGAATATAAAAATTATTAAAAAAATGAGTTATAAATAAAATAGTTCAATAAAAAAAATATGATTAAAATAATTCAAGTAGTTTTATTATTTATATTTTATCTCTTTTTAAGTATGTTTTTCAATCATTTGAAATCTAGTGAAGATTTTTTGGAATTGTAAGTTTAAGTTGTGTAGCCTATATAATCCAAGTGTTCAAGGAGATTTTCAAGCTGTTGAATCCATTTATATGTTAGAAAACTCAATTTAAACAATGAGAGATATTATATTACAATCTAAAAGAAGTACATACCTCCATATTTAGTCCTTAGTGTCCATTGATAGATCTACATGGTGAATATTGAGACCATTTTATTTTACTATAGGGAATATATTAACTAGTTTCTATATTTCTTATCAAATCCACGAAAAAATTGATATTTAAATGTATACATATATTACTCATTATTTTAATAGATAGACACACACACACAAACACACATATATAGCATAACTTGTCTCATTATAAAGAATAATAATAACTATTTGATTTTAAGGTTATAGTCAAGCTACTAGTGTGAGTCCTCATTGGGGATGCTTAGAAATAGAGAATGTCACGCCTTTAAGTGGAATATGGTTTCTCCTATAATGACTTGCATTGTAGGGATGAGTCCTAAGTCCTTGCTAGTGTGTATGGCATGAAAATAAGGCCCTTGAGTGCTAGGTGAATCTTCTAAGAACCAAGAGACATGAGCAAGACCTCAAGCCACACAACATGCCTTGTTTAAGATATCATCATTATTAAAGTGGGATATGGATATTGATATGAGTTTTTTTTTTTGCACTAGGAATGAGTATGAGACGATGGTCAAAGAAGAAGTTAGGTATTTTTCACCATAACTTAAGTCACTTGAGCTAATGGGCCATGATACCATAACAAAGACACCTAAATTGGATATTTTTCATATAAGGTGGATATGGACATGAATAGATTTCTTTTGCATTGTGGGGATGTGGGTATTGGGGTTTTAACCAAAATTAAGGTAAGGAAATAAGAGATTACACCATAAATGAATCTCTAAGTGATCTAAAATGGAGCAGATTAGTAATGTTGTGCTAATTCCCCATTCAGAATAAACCAAAAGATGTTTATCATTTTCTTATCAAGAGCTTAAGGATTCATCATGTTTGCTTATTTAATTGATTCCCATGAGAGTTTCTTATGTAGATTTTATAAAAAAATTAACATAAAACATATGTTGAACAACAACAAAATAACAACAAAGAACATCAAACTACAACACACAACACAAAGATTTAATGAGGAGTTCACCCTCATGGGCTACGTCTTCTTGGTCCAATTTCCAATGCATGGGCCTCTCTATTATGCTGAAAATTACAACAAAAGTGTGTTTACAATGCTCAAATGCCTCTGAAACCTGTCTCCATTAGTTGAGAATACTCAAAAAATGGCTATCTAACCTCGTTTTGCATCCAATTTGGATAAGAACTAAAGAAGTTATGACTTCTACTAGTTCTCCCACTATTTGTCCCATCAATTCCTCCAAAACCGATGCAATCCTACAAAGTTGCTCCAAAATCCACAAACTGAGCGAGAATTTGGCCGCATCGTGGGCCATAACCTGTTAGCTGTATCGCAAGTCGCCATCAACGAGGTTTGGCAGGCTGAAGGTCGTGTTAACATGGCGTAGTGTAGCGATAGCAATATCACGGACCTTGATGGGAGTATAAACTACTGCTCATAACATCTCACGTACGAGGTCTTATCGCTCTCTGAACTCATCGCATTTCTCTATCGGTGCATAATGCCTATATCATATATATATATATCAGCAAGTACTGGGTGTGATATGTGATTGTGATATATCGCATCACAACCCTAACTATGTCAGGGGCAAATTCTATAGCTCCTCCTTTCTTGAGATTGCGATATGCTATATCACAAATCATAATTAGCATTTCCTAAGGGCCGATTCTTAACCTGATCCACCTACAACCTATGATATGGGAAGGCCAATGGCAGCCTACCACTTAGCACCTCCTCATTCGATGGGACCTTTGCCACATCATCTAATCTTTCCATGTAGACAAGTCAAACTTGAATTTTGACTTGTAACTTTTGCATATGAAATCAACTTTGAGTGTCGTTCACACAGTTCGATTCAGAATGATGAGATCTTCAATCAGAATCTGATTTTAAAAAAATTCTAAGACTTTGATTTTTGAGTATAAACTTGAGCACTTGATCACTCCTCCCCGCTGTAAGCCTTTTGGACCCCAAAAGATTATATTCAGTTATTGAACTAATGAGGGTATTATTCCCTCACCTTCCCCTCTTCAATCCATATGGCCTTTGGTGGATTTCAACCTTTGAAACCCACCTGAAGATAATCAAAATTTCCCCTCTTTGATGACCTCGTTCTTCTATCATGTATGGTGTCTAGCTGAAGCTCATCAATAAATTCTAGAGAAAAATCTCCAATTGATGGAATCTATACACTTTCTCCTTGATCTTCAATCAAAGGAGGCTCATACAATCTGAAATTTTCGACATTAACAATGCATTAAATTTTCATATATAAAGGCAAATCAAGCTTGAAAGCATTATTACCAATATTTTCCAAAATTTTTAATTCACCATAACGGATTGGTTTCAACTTTTTACCTTCACCTTGAAGCATTTCCTTACTAACGTAAAGCCAAACTTCATCACTTACATGAAATTGGTGATCCACATGATGCGTATGATGCCTTGTCTTATATTTGCCTTGACTCTTTTCTAGTTGTTCTTCAATTGTTTGGTGAATCAATCAAATTTGCTGAATGAATTTCTTTGCTCTATCTATGTGTTTATGTCCATCTACAACTACATATTTCTCAAAGATGAAATCCAAAGGTGCTTTAGGCAAATAACCAGGACATGCCTCAAAAGTCGAAGTTAGAGTAGAAGAGTGTTTTGCTCGGTTGTAAGCATGCTGAATATAATGCAACTGTTAATCCCACAAATTAGGATGTTTTCTACAATATCCTCTTAGAAAATGAATAAATGTCTTGTTAACCACTATATTTTGACCATCTGTTTGTGGATGGAAGGTTGTACTTTTCTTAAACTTGGTGTCCATCAAGTTCCATAAATTTGACCAAAAATTCCCAATAAATCAAGAATCACGATCAGTTACAATAGAAGTAGGTAATCCAAAATGAACCCATACATTTTGAAAGAAAAGTTGAGTTGTTTGTTCAGTTGTAATTTGTTTCTTACAATGCATTAATATTCACATCTTGTTGGACCTATCCTCACCTATGTATAAATAATCATGACATTTTCTTTGATAAAGGAAGACCTCCTACAAAATCCATAGAAACACTCTCCCATGGATGTGAAGGTACTAGAAGTAAAGTGAACAATCCTAGTTTCCTATTACTAGGCCTACTAACTGCGCATAATGAACAACCTATGACAAAAAGTAACACAATTTAAAGCATACGAGGGTAGTAAAAATACTTCTGAAGATTTACAATTGTTTTACTTACACCAAAATGTCCAGCAATAAGAAAAGTGTGTGCTTCCCTTGTGACATTTACTCTCTCTTCCTGTGGAACAAAAAATTTTCCCAAATGATACAATAGATTATCATGTACATGGTAGTCTAATTCCTTAACTTGGTGGTCTTGACTCAAGTTTGAATATACCTCTTGAAAGTTAGCACCATGTGCAGATTGTTCAACATAACTTTAAGGAAAAATAAAATCATTTTTGAGTAAAATTACTACACTGACAACTGGCCTAGAAAGCCTATCAACAAGTCTATGATAAATACCTTTCTTGTACCTGATTACCAAGTGGAATTGTTGTAAGAATCCCATCTAACAAAAGTGCGTTTATTGTGCAATTTTGTTTGAGACTGTAGAGATTGCAAAGGTTAATGATTAGTGTGAATAATGGTTTCTTTTCCCATCACGAAATGCTTCTATTTCTTCACACTTCACACCACTGCATAAAGCTCTTTATCATATGTATGATAGTTAATAACGACACCATTAAAAATCTCAGAATGAAATGAAATGGACTTACCATGTTGTAAAAGAACTTCACCCATGGCGTAGTCATTGACACCTATTTGTATTTTAAATGGTTGTTTGAAATCCGACAATGCTAAAACTAGGGCTAAATTGATGTTCTATTTTAAAGCAACGAATTTTTTTTTTGTTTTCTAAAAAATTTCTTTTGAATTGATGCAAATGTTGTTGATGTAGATGACAGCTTCATTAATTTGATTGTATGTTGATGTAGAATTGTCTTTGACAACTTGATTATGTATTGCTGCTTCTTGATTTGTTTATAGTTCGCTTGATTACATAACCTTGAATGAAAATTCTTATGTGCATGCAATTCATTAATTTTTTGTGTGCTACATGTGTACCATATTAGAAGTATACCACATGAAGGTTATTTTCAAAACTAGACACAAAACAAAAACAATATCAAGAATCGTGCACGATCACAAACACTCTCACAGTGTACCTAATATCCCCTTATTCAATTTCGGTTGAAACTAGAACACTTCAACACCACACAAAAAATATGTCTTTATTAAATATTGAAGTACATCAATCTTCACAACATTGTGATTGAAAATTTTCAAACAATGAGAATTCCAAGCTAACAAATTCTTGAAGCAACTTGTCTTCCAAATTAAAAATAACTTTTCGAACCATGAGTTACAACCTTATCACTCCAAAGATTTATAAATCACACTTTATCACTCCAAATTTCAAAACACTTTCACCTTATCACTCCAAATTTCAAAACACTTTCACCTTATCATTCCACAAGTCATCAACCTTATTCACCGTTATGACTCCCAAATAAAAATTATTTTATCCATTCCTTATCTCGGCCCAAAAACACTATAATTAAAAAAATACACTTCAATTTTAGTTTTGGCTCCACTTAATTTTCACATCAACCCTTGACTTTTGAAAGTCAACTTCAATTTAAGCTTTTGACTCATCCCACACTTTTACTAAGATTTTATTTGTAAAAAAAATGTTTTCTCAAATATGGCAAACGAAAAATAGTTTATAAGTTTTAAATGCACATGGATTTGAACGTCGATTCAATCAAAGCTACTTCAAGTGACTATTGATTTCTATAGTTTGAATTTTGCCTAGATTAACCTATCGACATTGGACAATGAGATGAATATAAGAGTTACTTGATTCACAACCTGCGAATGATGGATGCTAAATTGTCCATCGCTATGGCTGGAGTGGACATGATCAAATCATGTCTCAAAGCCCTTCACCAGATATCTGATCAGGTAGTTGATTCAATTTTTTTACTTATATTATGGTTCAACAGAGGCATTTCAATATATTGGTGGGCTTTCAGTACTGTTGCAGCTTGGAGCTCGGGCTATTTGCAGTCCAGAGCATGCATCACCCCTTGATGTTGTTGTTTGCTGGCATGAAACATCTAATGCACCAGCTCAAAAGATGGTGGTTATGACAACACGTCATATCCGATCTTGGCAAGCTTCAAAGCGAAACGTTCCTTGTAGATCGCTGAAATTAAAATGCAAATAACTCAACTTCTTAATATGGTCAGAATATGGCTCAATGCCTTCAATGTAAGGATTGTTTGATAGAAAATTCAAAGAGTAAAATGACCTAATCATGTAATGGTGTAGAAAACGGAGAATCGAAGAAGAACCTGCTCCAGAGCTTTTGACAATGGATGCTCTTCCATTTATCTTCCTCCTATTGTATTTTCATGTGTTTGATGCGCTTTCTCAAAAATGGAAAATTAACATTCACTATACTCCTTCATTCCATAGAAATATTGTGTAGGTCATGTGAGTAATGGCCATCATGGTGCTGCATTCAAGCGTCCTCCAAATCCGATCTGTTATAGGAGAGAAAAACTCACCAAAATATCTTGCCTTCGAGTTCGCTACTCTTCCTCTAATCTGAAAATTTATCTCTGCAATCGATATGAATTGCGATACTACTGTTGCAGGTGTTTTCACGGATGGGCTCCATGGAATGTTTTATAAATACTACTAAGAATCTACTCCATCTATATTCAATCAACTTATTATCAATGTAGCCAATACTTGGCTTCTTGGATTTTAAATGCCTTCCACGTAATATAAGAGCTCCATGAAACTGCCTCAAAGTCTCGATTTTAATCGCCTTAGCCTCGATGTAAAAATTAGTTTTAACTCAACAAAGATTTAAAAATCTCGATCTTATTGTTGAAGCCTCAATTGGTTGAACAATATAAGAAAGTGTTGCCCAGGCACATAACATATAAAGTCGATCTCTGCACCATTTGTATGAGCACTAGCCTTTCGATCAAGTAGCACTAATTCACCACCAATCCATAGTGTATTATGAAACCCAACTTTGCTCTAATACCAAATAAAGAAATCTAATAAACAACTTATAAAACACTCATAAAATAAATAGCAGAAATATACAAATCAGACATGGAGGAAAAGGCTTGAGAGCCACACTATATTATATTCCTCACACTCACAATGTAATGTACAAATAATGATAATAGTACAAATAAATACATGAGGAAGTTTTCCTTAAGAGAGTACATCTATCTTGGACACTATGGTTGAGAAAATATCTCAACCAAACACTAATTTAGGAACCTGATTAGTTGGAGAGAATCTCTCAACGAGCTAAGCCTAAACTGACTCCTAACCATCAACATATTCAACCAAAAATTCAAATTTCAACAATCTCTTCACCAATCTCAAATTATCATATAGTCATCATATATCAGATATTCTACTTCGACTAAGGTTTAATTCCAAAAATCCATAATTTCAATTTTACAATCTCAACAATCTTATATAGAACTCAAATTGTTATATTACACACATTACAAAATGTCACATAAGAATTTAATTGCAAAACCATAGATTTTCATTTTCAACAATCATCTACTAGATTTCATATTGTTATATCACACATACTAGACAATTTAACTTCACTAGGGTTTAGCTACAACACCCTAGATTTCCAAATATCACCATCCTAGAATCTCATACAAAGATTTCCATTAAATCCTAAGACTCATGACCATCAATGATTAGGTGAACACACGTGTCTAGGACTTCATAATCATTCATAAGAATATCATATGTTCAACAATATTAATACATCAAACCTGTACGAAGCTAGGGTTTCAACTAAGAGAACATATCTGTATATGCCTAGATTCCATCATTATGCATATACATATCATATCATGTGTTAGTAAAACCCAACTTCACGAATATCAATAAGACTTAGACACGAAATTATTTTGATTACACTAGGGTTTGATGAGACAAATACACTTATACCAAAGAAAACATTTTAAGACAATGTAAGGGTCTTTCTCACACATTTGACGAAACCGTAATGAGCTAGGGTTCTAATGTAGAAACATAGGAAACCGAACATTACCAAAAATTTGATAAGTTTTGGATTTTAGACCTTATAATCCAACCCTGAAAAGTTAGGTCTTTCTAATCATACAAAAATCCCAAACATGACATCATCAATAAAAACTCCAACTAGAATTCCATTATATCCCCAAGCAATTTAGGGCTTTACATTCCCATTAACATACCCTTTTGCTAGGGTTTTACGGAACCTATCTAGGGTTCTACGTAGTTAATCAATAATATCAGTGGGGTGGGTAGAGTTATCGATATATGAATCACCCAAACAACAATCATTAAGATTCAATACAACTAGTCATTACAAAGTTAGTAATAGACCATCAAATGAATAATCCTTTCAATCAATGTATTCAAAGCATATGTTGTTTCTTGACTAACCTTGTCTTAAGATATCCTCCTACTTGTAGATGTTTTCCTCGTCCAGACAATAGAGGGAGAAATCTGATTACTAGTTAACGTAATCAAAACTAAATGAGTACATGAATCAAAAACTAAAAAGACATGAGATACTTATATTTGAGAGTTGTTGGGAGCTCTTTCCAGATCTTGAGGGAAACATAAAGCAATATTTTTTTTTTTCCAAAGATCTGGTAAGAACCTATAAATTCTAAAACATATCAAACAAGTTATGTGAAGAAAATAACTTAATACCGTAAGTCCCTAATGTTGGATTCTTTAGGCTTGACTTTCTTTGATTATCCTTCTTCAACAAAGTTGGCTTGTCTCTTCCTCTCTTCTTATTTCTCGGATTCTCAGGATACTCGCTCTTGTAGTGACATTTCATATGGCATTGATAGCACTCTATCTTAGACATGTCAATTTTCTTCCTTGGTCCCTTCGATATTTTTCCTTTATGATGAGAAACATATGCATTAAATACTTATTCATGATTTTCAACCATTGAGAGCCTTAATTGTTCTTCACTACATGTGGTCCATAATTATTCAAAGGTGGGAGCTACCTTACAACTATTAATACCTAAATCAAATTCACCCTAAGAGGGTGGAAATCCCAATATAGTAATGATCACCAGTTATTTGTGCAAAACAATCTCATCGACAACCAAGAGATTATCCCTGAGTCTAGCTATCTTCACAAAGAAGGTTGCCACAATATCTTCTTTAGTCATCTTCGTATTCCTCAACTCATTTTTCAAAATTTCTACGTGACCAATATTCTTAATAGTGAATATCTTCGACAAGGCTCCATACATATCCTGAGCATGATTTTTGTTAGCTATGAATGGGACAAGATTGTCTTTATTCCTTCTATCATCAAAGCCATAGCCACCAATTCTAGATCCCTAAATTTTGCTTTGTCGGCATCACTAGCTTCTTATGTAGGCTTCTTTACATTTCCTTTAACCAAGTCTACAACCTTGATCTTCTTGAGGATTATGCCAATACTCTTCTTCCAGGATTTGAAGTTATGTGCTCCTTCAAGTTTTTTTTCACCCTTGATAGAGTTGGACATCCTCTCGGAATAAAACAAACTCCTTCCCTATGATAGTGCCTATGAAGGGATCTGCCTTTTTCTTCGTTCTTCACCGTAGATCTGATTCCATGTTGGAAAATCAGAAAGGAAGTAAATATTTTCTTAATCTTTATAATT